>QAXH01005369.1:4990-32176 GCA_004335635.1 Chloromonas sp. AAM2
ACACGGGGCGCACATGGTACACGGGGTGCACATGGTACACGGGGTGCACATGGTACACGGGGTGCACATGGCACACGGGGTGCACCTGGTACACGGGGCGCACCTGGTACACGGGGTGCACATGGGACACGGGGCACACATGGCACACGGGGCACACATGGCACACGGGGCGCACATGGTACACGGGGCGCACATGGTACACGGGGCGCACATTGTACACGGGGCGCACATTGTACACGGGGTGCACCTGGTACACGGGGTGCACATGGTAAACGGGGTGCACATGGGACACGGGGCGCACATGGGACACGGGGTGCACATGGGACACGGGGTGCACATGGGACATGGGGTGCACATGGTACACAGGGCGCACATGGTACACGGGGTGCACATGGTACACGGGGTGCACATGGTACACGGGGTGCACATGCTACACGGGGCGCACATGGGACACGGGGTACACATGGCACACATGGTATGGGTAAGGGCCAGGGCAGACCAAACCACTTCAACCCAAAGGGCAGAATATCAGGCAGGCTGAGTGGCTGTGAAAGACCAGTTTACCATCCTTGCACCAGATGCAAGTACAATATATCATTGTATATGTATGTAATTGCACCAGGGAAAACGCCAGAGGAGACGAAACGGGATGGGCACCCTCCTGGCCTACCCTGAGCAAGAAAGCAAAACGAAACCAGGGAACAAAGCAGGCAAGGCTGGCCAACTGAATGCAAAACAGGATGCATGTAACTTGCCAACGTCTTCAGTGCTGGGACCAAGGGGCCACAGAATGTGGCCGGTTAAGATAAGCTGAACTGATGCACCAGGCGGCACAGCACAAAGGCCAACACAAACGTGAGGTGAACTGGTGTGGCCCGCCTTTTCTCAACTTGTTACATTCATTGCTGTGACAGTGCACAATAGTGGGTAACGCGACACCAGGAAGAAACTGGCGAGAAACCGAAATTTCCTGATAAAACCGATGTTGCCCATAACCCACCATGTCACAGAACCAGGGCGCATCGTGGTCCACCTGCGGACAGGCAGCAAAATTGCAATGTAGAAAAAAACAAGTTTGCCAGTTCTGAGACAATTTTGAAACTGTCACTGCAACCGGTGTGGTGCCATCTGTCCTGGATGATTTGGTAGACACTTTGGGCAGGCGGGTCGCACACCCGTTTTGTCTTTTGACACTGTAGTTCCTATCTCCTGGTTTGCTGTCCCAGAAGTGGCAATGCAACGTTTACCACAACACGCTTCAAGGAGTCACGTACAACTGTAATGTTTGTATTGGTCATGTATTGATGATGCCTGCTTGGCTTTAAAAGCACTGTGAGGCCATACTGTGAGGGGAGGGACCATTGTGGAGAGCAGAAGCGTAGCCCATGGCCTCATCAGATCACGAATGGTATGCTTGTGTGTGGTGACGAGCTGGTACTGGTCACAGGAGCTTGTCAGACGCATGGTGTGCCGGTCAAGCCTGTCTTCGTCGGTAAGGTCAGGCAGTCGGCAACAAGATTGGGCAGCCTCGCACCTGGTATGTTCCAGGCAGCTGCCGCCACTTCTCACACGCCTCACACTGAACCACGATAGAAGAAGGAACTGCATCCTGGACAACCATCAGCTCATTACCAGCGGACTGCTGCTGGTGGTGCTGCTGCTGTGCCTGCTGCATCTGCTGCATTGGCACTGCCGCTGGCGTCTGGCCTGAATCCCAACTTTCATTCTGCTGCAACTGAAAAATCCCCCCCTGTGTTCCCTGCTCAGGAAATGCCACGCCATGGCTGCCGTCTCCTGTGGCAAGCTGGTTTGGCTCAGGCTCTTTTGGTGGGGACTCTAATTGGACAGCAGCCGAGCTCCGTCTCCCCCTGCGGCTGCTGGGGGTGTGGGTTGTTGAGCCGTTACTGGTGGTTGGTGGGGGCGTTATCAGCTTGTACGACCCCAGCCGCCGCCCGCGTGAATCCGTGATCCAGGAAACCTGCAAAGCACGGGAAAACCGTTTTGTAACCGACTCAAGCCAAGCCACACACCCTCGGTCCTTGCTTTGGCATTGTCTTGATGACAAGCTGTGCACAGCCCACAGGTCCGCCTCAAGCAAGCATCTGGTTGAGCACAATCAGACGTTCAAAACTCCAACCTAACCATAACTCTGACCCACTAAGCGAGACAACAATTCGCAGTCTGCTCTGTAAATGGCCGGCAGGTGCAGCCCCGCTCGCTTGTTGTGCAGCCTGGACCTATCAGTATGAAGCAGTATGGTGGTGGTCATGCTTACTGCTAATGACGTATTAATGGTTTCGCAGCAAGAGGCCACGTGGCCATTCTTTTGCACCTGTGCTTGCGGTGGTGCTGCTGGCGTTGTTCCCAGTGTCTTCAGGATGAGAGACATGGCGGTGACGGTCTTGCCCAGACCCTGTGCCCCAAGCAGGGCACACAATTAGTCAAGGCAGTGCAATCAGTAGGTCTTTGAGCGGTGAGCCAATACGGGCAGGCATCGATTTGGAGGTCATAGACTCTGCTCAAAGAACCACAACCTATATAACGGTCGGAATATTGTCGCCTGGCGTCCAATTTTTTGCTGGATGATTCAAGAGGCGCCTTGTTGCATCAAGGGTCTACACGTCTTGAAAACTTCAAGAAACGTACAAGAAACGGTTGCAACTGCCTGCCAGCCCCCATGACTCACAGGTTCATCGCAGAACATGCCGCCCCTCACATGCGCCACTGGATCAGGCGCATGTGTCGTGAGCTCTCCAGTTGCCTGCACAGCACCACATAATGTTGCAGGTTATACGACATTTGACACACACTACGCTATAACAAACTAAAAATCATTTTATATATGAGCAACGTTCTACATAAAAAGCGATGTTGAAAAATGAAAAATGTTGCAAGCAGTTGTACAAAACCGAGCAGCTTTGATGTTAGTCTAGAGTTTGTCTTTGACACCCACCAAGTTGGCGTACACATGCCATCCTCCCTTGGTCACGAAGTGCCTCATCACGGGGTGCAGAGATGCCCACTGGTGCAGCTGGTGGTTGATATCACCATCAACCACTGAGTCTGCACAGGCACTGCTGCTGGAGTGTTCAAGGGCTGCTGCTGGTGCTGGTGCTGGTGCTGCTGTGCCTGCTGCTATGAGGCCATCTGGTGGTGTGAGGCTGGCTGGTGTTGGGCGCTGGGTCTGCTCATGCTGCAGCATCCAACGAATAGCGGCACGCTGCGGACAAGGCAATGCGCGTATGTGTATATGATCCCATGCGTGTGCGTTCAAGGGTGTTATCAGGCCGTACCTGGGAACAGGTGGCGGTGCTCGCTACTTCAGGAAGCATTGCATATAGTTAGGAATGTTTGCAGCAAGCGTACTGAGCGACCGTGTGGGCCCATGATGACAGATGCATTGATGGTGTGCAGCATGTGACATGCATGTGTGACCTGCCTGGTGTGGGTAGAGTGAGAGTAGAAGGCCGGGTGCCGCATCCCAGCCAACGACACGCATGTACCTGAACAGGCAAGCATACGCACAGCAGCGCATGCGATCATGTAAACAGCAGCGCATGCGACCATGTACACAGCAACACGAGCATCGGATTATCATGCAACAGCGTAGACCTGTGGAAAGCCGTGCTCTGATCACACACAGAACACCGTCTGACAAATCAATGTTCAACTGTACCATGATCCAAAAGCCTCAAGGTTGAGTACGCAGCAAGAACGTATTCCTTTGTACATGTTTAGTTTCTACATTGACGTCATCTACATCAGAAGTGTTCTCGTGTTGTGTGTGCCTGGCTGGGCTGCTCTCTGTTGAGCCAGACCAAAAAACCGCATATATATCAATGGGGCCAGGACCGCTACTCGTGGCATGGCGTGCGCACAGGCGTTCGTAACCAGTCTACTTTTGTAACACAGCCTGGTTAGGCTACACATCTGCACGTGCAGCACAGCCTAGCTGGGCTCTGTGTTTATACATGCAACAGAGCCTGGTTAGGCTACATACCTGCACGTGCAGCATAGCCTGGCTAGGCTCCGCGGGTCCAGTATCGCCATCATGTCCGTGAGAACCTGCACCAGGTGGGATGGAATGGCTAGCTGAGCTACTGGCGTATCGACATCACACTTACTTCAGTGTCTGGCCAAATACTAGAATCAGCCCTGAAGCTTGAATCTGGTTATGTATTCAGCAAACTTTGGTGTGTGTACACTTCAGTGGTATTCGACAGGCTCTTGCGTCAGTTCTGAAGTTTTGGCAAGAGAGATTGAGAGAAGGTCATCACAGGCCCGGAGGAAGGGCGAGAGTGGCAGGCTTGGGTATGCGAATACCCTCACAAATAGCTTGGGTATGCGATTACCCCCACAATTATTTAAACATATCTTTCTCTCTGCCCTGAGCTTGTGACTCCCTTCTGCTTCCTGTCACGGCAGTACCTGCTCAGGCAGTGCATGCAGGGAGGAGCCCACCCTCATGCGCTCATGCGGCTGCATGTGGGCGTATTCCATGGGCGGGCGGGAGGGCTCAGCCCTGCAGCTGGGTAGCTCTTTGAAACAGGAATCCAAGCTGCAAGGACAGGAAGGAGGTGGATGAAATTCATTTGATTGGTTGAGCAGAATTGAGGGGTTGAATTGAAAGATTGAATTGAAGGGTTGAGCATGTAAGATGGCTCCGTTTCGCCCAAATAGTCGAATTACGGCCATCAAGAAGCTGAGTGCGCACATACACACACACACACACACACACAAACACACACACACACACGCATTACCCCAGTGCACGTGACACCTGTGCTGATCTACCGATAGTAACGTTTGTCTTACGTGAGCTTCGATGCGCCTGCCGGTGACGAAAGGGCCTCCAGTCGCACCATCTCGCCATGCACCCACCCATGCACCCGCTCATGCACCCCAGCAGCATGGCCCTGGAAGCGCAGCATGCACACACCAAAGAGATGGAGGACTGTCAGGGTGTAATGCCAGGGTGATGCATGAAGGGCTATCAGGATCGCCACACACATGGTGCGCCATTAGGCATGTTGCATGTACATGCTACAATCACGCTGGTGAATTCGAGCTTTTGAGTAGGTTGTGAGAGGCTGACAGGCAAGGTAGATTTGCGCCAAGGACCTGACAAGCAGTGTTTATGCACCGAGTAGCTTGTAACTGAGAGCCATCATTTGAATAAACACAAGCTAGTATAGGTCTCATCACGTTGGATGGTCATCGCCGGGAGCAAAAGCAAATGATGAATGAGCTGGACAACGTTCCATGTGATGGGCCAGCTAGGGCATCACCCCAGCTGCATGCCGGACCGAGTTCAAAAGGGACCCTTACCTCTGCAGGGACTAAGGGAAAGGTACCCAGTGGCTTGAGCGCATTGAAGACTGTCACGGCTGCGGGAGTAGCCTTCCAACCAGCCACATGGCTCCATACGCTGGATGGAAGGATCAAGCCAAGCTGCAATGGATGAAGACGGACATGGCATAGGTGAAGGCTTGGCCACAGGTCTGTAAGCCTTACACATGTACGAGCATGCATGTGTATAACACAGTAGAACAAACACTGTCAATGGAATGGAAGCGACAGACGAAGCACACACAGCATCCTTGGATGGGTGGTGCATGCACGTATGCTACACAGCCTGCAAGTGAATAGGCGAAGTGCCAGAGGTACTCGTGCGCCTCAAGATGCACGTCCTGTTTCGGTTTCAAGACTTGTCGTACCTGAATGATTGTTAGAGGCGGTCGGATGAACAAAACGTGGGCGCTTACTCGAACCTTCTGTTCAAGCACCTACAAGCACATGGTGACACAACCACCGCTGCCCGATTCCTCAATCACCGATGAGCAGGTCACTGGGCAAGCACGAATGTACTGACTTTATGCACAAGTAAGCCTGCATGTCCTGCTGGTGTGGACACGTACGTGTGCATACATGCGTGTCTCTGCACTTGCTTAAGTCAACATCTGAGAGCTGTTCATGTGTGTGTATGCGCGCCACTAGACCCTGTCTGTCGACTTGTGGACCTGCTCTGTCACAGGATGCTGGATGCATCTCACCATCACCTCAGCCTGAATGCCTGCCATCCATGCAGGAAGTGCATGGTTCACCGCATCAGAAGTGTAAGGGCGCCATTGGATCACCATCCATGACGTGTGAATGACATTGAATGCGTCCTGATGCCTGGCCGGCTGGAGACTGCCTGTGATCTGCTGTGAAGCCGAGGCTGATGACATCACTGTGTTGAGTTGTGCATGTGCTCAGCAACTTAACAGCCAATGATCAAGTAGCTAACTGTAGCTTCCAGGCAACTGCTATGTTCCAGCCGTCACACCAGGCGAGTCAAAGCAGTCAGAAGCGTATTGCTCCACTCTCCAGCTGCGGTGACATGCAATTCGGCTGTACCACTGCATGCAAGCAAAGAGGTTGCAATACCATGGCATGCATGCACTGATAGGTTGGCAAGCCCGCCTGGTGCCATGCATGGTACGCGTTTTTCAGTGCAGGAGCTGTGTAACAGGGAGTGCGAAATCAGTGCGTGGAACAGTGAGCATGGGCGCTGATTGTACATGCCTGTCGCATGTGCATGCATGGAACGCAGAGCGTATTGCGGTCTAGGTCAAAGGCGCTTGATGCGATTGCATGCTGGGAAAGGCACATCACAAGCACGCACACGGGTAGTGCATGGATTGTAACCAAGATGAGGTTCACATGCATACAACTGCGGATGTTGGTGGTTGGCTCACCTGCTGCCCTGAGAAGAGGCATGGCACAAGCTCCATGACTTGTCCTGACGCTTGACGACAAAGTTCAGCTGCTCTCCTTCTATCAGAGCACCTCCATTTGACTGTATGCCTATATGCAGCCAGCCTGCAAGATGTTCCAGGTCATCAGAGGCAGGTGGCACAGGGTTGCTGACCGGGGTTGCTGCCTGCCGAGCCTTCCCCCTCTTAAGCCCTGTCCCACCGGCCATAATGTCATGAATGCGCTTCACCGCTTGGCATCTGAAAGACACTGCATGCTCGTTCTTCGGGATGCGGTGTTAGTTGAAGTCGGTTGCAATTTAGTTGAATCACTTCCTTTGACTTTTCTGTCACGCGTTACGCCAGAAGGCATCACAGGTCTATTACGCACAAGCCCTATACATGTTGCACATCCAACTCAGCTGGACCCCCTCAGCATTACACATGTGCCTGTACTTTTGGCACGTCTGCTTCCCATCAACCTCTTTAAAGCCTGCCTTGCATGCTGAAAGTGCCTGTTAGCCACGGCCACAGTGTGTTAACGTTGTCGAGAAGGTTTTGTTGAAATCCTGGCTAGCCTTCGCATTTTCTCGCAAAACTCGGGCGCTTGTGTAGCTGTCTTGCTTTGGTGGCCTCTCCTCGCAGCACTAGCATGTGAGCGCCACCCATCTGAGGACCTTGGGCAATGAGTACCATCAACGCAAGGCTGTGGCCTGGCAAGGCGTCTTGCTCACAGACTCTCCCCTCTTTACATGATGGTATCACGTCGCACGCTAAAGAAAGGGGAATCCTTGGTTTGCTTGTGTGTCAGCTTGCTGGGATTCCTTACAGAAGCAAAACAAACGTAAGCTGGGACATGAGAACATTCAACTGATGCCCAGGTCACAAAGCAACAGGGCGTCAGGCTGTAAACAGGGGAGTCTGACTACGATGACACGAGCGTTCAACAGACGGGGCAGAACAGGTGACTCCGCATCAACTGGCTTGGCCTTGTACCCCGCATCAACTGACTCTGATGGGACAGCCGGTCACTATGTTTACGCGAAGGCGTGCCGCAGCTATTGAAGATCTGGAAATGCAGACGGCCATTGCTGAGGGCGCACCTGCGGAGAGGAAGCCACGGATTTGCAACCCGTTGACGAGAGCAGTTAAGTGGAGGTTGAGTGCTTGCTTCTTGACTGTGTCTCGCCATGTTGGTAGTTAACCATAGCCACCATGGAGTGCAATTCGCCTTACAGTTAAGGTCATTGTACAGGCTGATCGGATTCTGGGCCAATCGTAAGCAGGGCCTGTCACTGTATCAACGCTGTCCGTCTCATGCTCCACTGCCATCCTGCCAGGCTGCTTTAAAATTCCGAATCGAGCAAAGTCATTCAGCACATTAATAGCCTGCAGGTTCCCTGCACACTAGTCAATGACCATCCTGCCTGGCTGCCATCGATCCTTTGGGAAGTTTGTAATCGAGCCGAGCGATCCATCACACTGTACTGGCAACCCTCTCTCAACTGCCATCCTGCCTGTCTGCCGCCTCATCGTTCGTATGAAGTCCCAACCCAAACCGAGCTATCCGTCACACTGACAAAGCCTACGCAGTCCCTGTACACTAGTCTACTAATCCCGTAGTACTGAGGCGTGTTGAAATCAGATGTGAAAGAAGACATATGCGTTCAATCACCTTGAAAGAAAATCTATAGGTTTATCAAAGCACAAAAGCCAAACAACATGGCCTCCCGATCCATGCAGCTGGCAAGGGCATCACTACTCCAGTGCTCTTAAAAACCCAAAACAGCAGAAGTGCCTCCACTGGACGAAGGGCAGAAGACCCCCCCCCAATGCATCTACATTGGCAGAACGACCAAGACAGGAGAGTTGGAAACATGCGGTGGGACGATTAGTCAAACTATCCGCAGCCTAAAACAGGTCAACTATTGGCTACCCACATGTTGAAGCCTCTTAACAGATGATCAATTGAAGAGCTTTATGTGCCCTTTGACCGCCACTTAAGAATGTGAACAGATGCATGACTAGAGCACTTCGTAAAAGTCCTGTCCTGACCAGGGATCGTGCCTAGACACAGGCAACGACCCAGCACAAAAGCAACCAGGCTTGACAGCTTCTACCAGCCACTTAGGCGGAGCCCTGGCACCACCATTATTACTGCCATCACCACCGGCTTGAGCCTCTGCCACCGCAGCCGCCGCCGCTGCAGCCGCTGCAGCAGCATCTGCTGTTTTAGAAACGGATTCTGCACGTGCCAGCTGGATGATTGTCTTATTGGCTGCCTCGGCACCGCTGGCCAGTGTCTTTGCTGCCTGGCTGAGCCAGCTGGAGACCATAGACTCCTCCCATATGTCCTCAGCAGCCACTCCACGGGCTGATGTGTCCAGGTACACCTGTGCAAACGTAGCACGACCGCTCCAAAAATTCAGTTATGACAGGTCCACTCCCGCAAGCCAGGGGTGTGTGCACACATAGGCACACAGTGTGCACACATAGGTAGTGCTTGTGGTGCGGACTATGATGACCAGGGCTCCAAATGGTCCACACCGACTTCATCCAGCACAGTAAGATAGGGATGGATACCCATGATGTGGAGAGTTGCGGTAGAACTGCTTTGCCAGAGATGCTGTGGCCTTCTATTGCAATGCCATAGGAACAGGCAGTACAAGGGCATCATTTGGACTGCACCAGGTGCCTGAGTTTTGTTAGAGCCATCGTATTGCAGCTTGAACAAACAAACTAATCATTGTGCAAACTGGCGCTGTTCCTCCACATGCAGTACCTGAAGCTTTGCCTACCTCATGCAAATCAGGGAGGGCGGCAATGGCCTGCCTTGCCACCCACAGGTCGTCCAGGGCCATGCGGGCACCGGATGACAGGTCCTCAGGATCGTCTATCAGGTGGCCCTCGGAGTCGCTGAGCGAGCCGTGGGGCAGGCCCAGGGGGCGACCAACGGCCCACTGCAGACGAGCGCAGGGCAGTGCAATCATGGTCACCTTAGTGCTCAGCAGCTGCTACTTCTACTTCATGGCATGGCTGCCCGCATACTGCTTTGGTTATGCACGGTTTTGCAGCTCGTGGTGCTGCAGGCCTGATAGTATCGGTGCTAGCTGGGTGAGTGGGCGACAACAAGAACATGGCAGTCCAGCTCATTGTAATGTAGCAATACAGAAGGGGCGGTTGGCCGGTAGCAAGGCGTGAGACCTCCCACCTGCCCTATAAGTCATCACAGCAACTTCCACTTAATACAAAGGTTCAAATCAGGGAAGCCGCCTCAAAACACGGAACAGGATGGGCACCGTCCTGACCTAGTCTCCAAGCAAGAAATTAGACCGAATCAGAAAGAGTGACGTGTCAAAGGCAGAAATGCCTTGACTGGTCATGTATCCTGCTTTGCGCTTGGGCAAGACTGTAACATTTCACTTGCCTGAAGATGGCGCATGGTACTCAATGCATTGAGGGCGGCAATGTCCGCATGGCGCAGCATGGGAAGGGGCGCCCTTGGTGTGGGTGGTAGTGATGCTGCGTCAGGGGTGGCCGGAGCCTGTGCACCAACCAACCAACCCCACCAGGAGTTGGTTGGTGGCTGGGGCGGTGGCTGGGCGGAGGCCTTGCGGGCTAGGGCGCTTGCCTGCCTTGTGTCTACCACCTCCAAATGGTGAAGGCTGAGGGTGGATAGGGCGCGAAGGGATGCGCCGGTGATGCCTGAAACCTGCAGGCAAGCAGCATGTGAAGGGTCACATCAAAGGTCATGTGAACGGTCATGTCAAAGGTCACGTGAAGGGTCATGTCAAAGGTCACGTGAAGGGTCACGTCAAAGGTCACGTGAAGGGTCACGTCAAAGGTCACGTGAAGGGTCTTGTCAAAGGTCACGTGAGCAGTCACGTCAAGGGTCGCGTGAGCAGCCACGTCAAAGGTCACGTGAGCAGCCACGTCAAAGGCCACGTGAGCAGCCACGTCAAAGGTCACGTGATGGGTCACGTCAAAGGTCACGGCTCATGTATACGGTCATGTGACAAATGACGCAAAAGGTCATGTAAAAGGTCATGTGAGAAGTCAAGTCAGGCCTTCCGCATGCAGTCCTCTGACCCTGGCAGGCGCAAGACTCTGTAGCCAGGTAATGCAATTTGACTTGCCGCCTGAGCAGGCTTGCTATCTGTTTTGATTGGCTGTGTGTTGTACAATCATGCTGCAAGCACTGCTGAAAAGCGCTGTACTGACCTCATTCAGTTCCAGATGAGTGATCTGGTGTGACGATGCAAAGAGCCCTTGCAGCGTTTCATCGTTGACCTGTGGGCACGCCCGGGCAGAACAACACGGGGAAGGGTGAGAAATGTTGTTCAGAAGCTCCGTTGCTGCTTCCTCACTCTCAAGGACATGCCGCTGCCTTCCTGGCATGCCAAGCGGATTGCTGTGGGTGGGCCTGTCACTAGGCTGACCAGCCAGACTTGCTGCGTCAAGCGTGCATCAAGAGCACATCGACGTTTGGCAATTGCAAATTCAAGAACGTACATCAAGCAATCCATGCCATCAGCCCTGACGAGGATGAATGCACTTTCTCTGCACCAGCCACCCCCTGGCTGCCACCCCCTTCAGCCCCCTTGGTTCAGGCATCACATGTCGTCAGCTCCTCACCTCACAGCGTCCTAGAGCCAGTGTACGCAAGTTTGCCAGTGTCGTCTGCCCCTGGGGTGCATCGGACGTCCCCTGCTGGCCCTGTTCCTGCTGCTGTTTTGGCAGAGCCGGCACCACGTGTGCTCTCTCAAGCTCCAGAACCTCTAGTGACCCAGGCAGGCAGTTCAAAGCTACCATGACTGTTTCTGCTGCCTGGCTGGTGCTGTCAGCGTGCTTGGAGCCTGCATGGTGGTTCTCTCCATGCGAGTCATCTTCTTCCATGTCTGCTAGGGGGGCGATGAGTGTGAGGGACTGAAGCTTGCTGAAGGCACCTGCGTGCATGCAATTCACATGCAGTTGAGTACAGCGCCTGCCCCATTGAATACAGCCATTCCTCACAATACAAATGCATGAGCAGGCGGGTGTTTTGTCGTCGTGGCTGTTACTTTGCCTTCAGGAAGGACTGCTCAGCTGGAATAAGCGCGTGACATGGTGATGCAGCACAGACCTGGGAGCGATGCTTTGGGAAGCGTGTGCCAGGCATTGATGACGATGTATAATGAGCTAGCGGATGCCGCACACACTTGTGTGGAACAGCCACAGCATGAGCTTGACGCACATTGCTCAATCTAGGCCCTGGTAATGCTTTGAGGCACGTGTGCAAGGAATGATAATGATGGCAGGTGCTCACCCAGTTGTGTGAGTGCCAGAGGTTGCAGAGGGCCCCTTGACTGCCCGGTGGCCAGGCGTTCCGGCGCCACCATGCACGACAGGGCCAGCTGGGTCAGGTCGGGCCAGCTGGCGGCCAGGCTGGTGACCAGCGTAGGCGTCAGCAGCAGCTTGGCACGACTGCCCACCACGTTGAGCTCAAGCTTCTGCAACGCACAGCAACAGAGGGCAGCAGGAGTGAGTGGCACCTTGTGATTGCACCTTGGTGTATGCTTAGCCGAGGTTGCAGCAGATGGCTGCACCGCACAGGGGGCAAGCAAGAAAAGAAAGCTGTGATCAACTGCCGTCAGGCAACCACCTGGAAACACGTCTGGTTGCAATTACACTGAGGCCAGGTCTGTTGCTTTCTGGACAAAGTTTGTCACACCTATCCAAGGCTATCCACATGCCTGGGCTCTGGGCGCCCGGAGCTGATCGTTGCACACTGCCTGGGGGACTTGATGTCACAAACAGGATCCTTGACCCTCGCTCGTTCACCCTGACTCGACCAACTTATGAAAACAACGAACGCACGCGCTTCCATTACAAAGGTATAGATTATCTACCACCACAAGGCCGCTCCTCTTCAACTCTGGTTGATCGTACTTGACCCAGCTTTCCGAGTCCATCCGGCCCTTTCCCCTTTACCTGTAGCTGCCTGAGTGGTGTCCATGTTGATCCCTACCTCAACCGAATTTAGAAACCAACAACCGAAGCCTTCCTCTATTGCACAAACATGTTCATTGCACACAGTCCTCATTTTTACCTGTAGTTGCTTTAGCGGTGCCAGCACGCCCATGTTGATCACGAATGATGATGTTGGCTTTGCAGGCGCCACCGACACACTGAGCTCAGTCAGCGCATGTAGGGCCCCCAGAGCGACCATGAAGAACGCGTCGTCCACCTGGTGCAGTGCAAGGGTGCATGTTCACACGGATCAATCGCTGCCACCATCAATGCATGGTAGGCGCAGATTCCCGGCAGTTTCCCCTTAAGCATGGTGTTGGACATCGAAGAGCACAGGCAAGGCAACAGGTTCAGACCGCTCGCTTATCACCGTGATCATTACACGGCACTAGAAGGTGCGTTTATGCTCAACAGAGCAAGTGATCATGAAGACCTTTCCTGGCAGGGGAACGAACTGAAGAAAAAACACTGAACAGTGGACACTGAATGCATGACTTGACTTTCCTTATTTGTTTTGAGTATTTATTTCTTATTTTCAAACTGAAAATGAGTTCTCATGGTCCATGCATGTATCCCATGTTTAAAGACAACCGCTACACGCCCTTGTGTTTACCTTGATGGTGCTTGTTATCTTCAGGCTGCTGAGTGTTGCCTCCAGGCACGTGGCCACTGTCGTGAAGAGAGGGGATACCTCGGCATGGGGGTCAGCAATGATCACGGCCATATGGCCAACCCTGCACATCAGTGCAAAGCTATGCATGTGACATTGCTTTGCCGTGCCCAAGGCCCTCTGCCGGCAATTGATCTGTCACCATGCACGCGAATGAATGGAGCATGGTGGTTTGTTTTTTCTTTCCCTGCGCAACCATTGCAGGCCGCCGCATGCACTGCAGTGTCCTTTGGGTGGCCTGCCTCAACTCGTGACCGTTGAGTCACCAGTAATCCATCCCACGCCTTACAATGGTCATCCCGGGCTTGCTTACTATCTGCACATAACAACGGAAACCCCCCTCAGGACTGCTCACCTTGCAGGGATGCTCTGCATAACGTCCACCTGTTTGCTCTGGCTGAATCCTGCCTTTAGCAGCTGCAGGTGGCCCAGCCTCTGGCACAGTCCGCCCAGCCCCGCCTGAGTGACCTGCAGGCCTAGCGGCAGGATGCTCAGTTGGCGTAGACGGGTCAGACCACCCAGCGTGGAGAGACCCTGCATGCATGCAGCCAATGGAGTGACAGCACCGTCGCATGCGTGCGCAAGGGATGTGCTTCGCGTGCAGTGTGGCAAGGCCCTGCATACGGCGAAGAGGTGACAGCAAAGTAAGGCACAAGACCTTGCATTGCCGAGCATTGTTGTGTTGGCCTGCAGCTTCACCATGTGTGTCCAGCGGTGTTGTGTGCACCTTTAAGCGTGCGCATGCATTACGTGATGGTGTGTCCATTAGCAATTGGAAGCGTTGCGTCATATAAGACGGAATCAAGTGAATCCCAACAGCACAAAGTACTCTTTAGCCAGCTGTTGCGCGAAGCCATCACCACAGACGGACTCACTGGCCCCATCTGTCAGCAGCTCTGCACAGCCCCTGTAGCTTGCCCAGTGCTGTTTGATGTTCTCCGTGACGCTCAGCGATACCTCGTGGGCACCTTTTGTTGTTGACAATCCTGACAAGTTCAGCAATGAAGGTGATCTGACATTGTTGTGATCTGCATGGTGCACCATGCTGCTGATAACCGAATGGTGCAGCTTGGCCGTGCACGGCCAGCGATGTTGATCACCCTGTCTCACTCACCTCATCAGTCACCAGCTCGGGGCAGCCCCTGAACTCCAGGCTGGTCAGGCCAGTCAGCAGCGCCAACCCGTCCGACAGGTGCTCATCATTCAGCCCATCACCAGTCACTGGCAGCAGGGCAAGACTCTCAAGCTGTTTGAGACCTGCAGAGGATATCCAAGACCGGGCGCGTTGCAGTGCAGCACAATAAGCAGGCTAGGGTTAGGCTAGGGTTAGCCCCAGCAACTGCTTGTTGAGGCAGAGGTGAAGGGCAGACAACCCGACGCAACGTCATGCCATCAACTACAGGTTAGGAATCAGGGCTCACTGCGGGGCAGCAGGGAACCTGGGGTTCAGGCTGGCAGGTGTAATCGCCAGGTTGTGCAGCTGATGTCAGCTCTGCAATCGTGACCTGGCACAGAACTGGCAAACATTGTTTTTTTCATTTTTCATCAATCACTGGTTAGTTCACACAATGAAGATGAGAATGTAAGCAGCAGAACCGTCCATCCACGGGTCTCTTATCTTGTGACAGTCCAGCAGGCGAACAAGAGCTCATGGCATCTGGTGCACCCTACAGGCCGCCAGGCACTGGTCAAGTCAACTTGACCTTTGTCACTCGAAGGAACTGAGTTTGCAGTTTCACTCAGAACGCCTAACTCCATGCCTAAAATACTCCATGCCTAAGTGCAACGTGAACGACCATTTGTATCTTGCCCCAGTTTAGGAGTCAACCTTGAGTGCATTTTTCTTTTATCCCACAGGCATGATGTTGGTCTCAATGTAGGTGATACTCATGTGTGTTCAAACAATATGTGTTGGTAGACGATGGTGTACTGCCAGTACTGAGACAAACAGATACTGGGTCATTACAACCACTCAAAACCCACACTCAAACAATCCGACACACACTCTAATCATTCTAAGGTGCACGCTCCACAGGACTTCTGATGCAAGTGTGAGCCATAAAAGATGTGCTGTCAGTGTGAGCAGACATGCATGTATGTCAGGATCTTTGCCTTCACCCATGTGCGGCTATTCTCAAACCAGCCTCCAAACCAGCACTGCCTAAAGGGCCTGCCTGAACCTATTGCCCACCTGACAGCACATGCAGCCTCATGTCCTCCACCATTAGCCGCCCCCCCTCCAGGCGCAGGCTGCGCAGGCGACCCAGTTCGGCCATGGCACCGATCAACACTTGGGTCACCTCCCACTTGGCACCGGCAACCTTAATCTGTAAGCAAGATATCGGAGCTGACTTGTCAGTACTTGCAAGTCAGCGAACCGCTGTATGTCCTCACGGATGTATATCCTCTCGGAGTATGTAGGGCTGCCACATAAACAACCAAGAAAACAGAAAGATTGCACTCCAGGGTCTCAAGCCTTGCAGAAAGCTTTGGATTGAAATTTGGATGAAAGCAGTGCAACACAAGCGATCACGATTGATTTGACCTGTAAGCAGCACACAAGACCCACTGATGTGCAAAGCTGTCAGTATCTGCAAGTCAACGAATGCTGGCAACACACAGAAAAGCCATCATCGTAGGCCGTATGCTGGTTGAGCTCTGCTGGAAATCATGGCATCCGTCATGTATGCCTTCAGAGAAATGCATGGCTGTAACATGAGCAAGGCGGCAATGCATCATAATTGGGTGTGCGTGCATGAGCAGGAGCGTGCCAATTGTGACAATGCACACATGCAGACATTGTGAATGCTTGTGTGCAGCGTGCTACTCCTTGGTTATGCTGCACACGGAGCACACCCAATTGGTGAAGATTCACACATGCATGTTGTGGAAGCCATGTGCTAGTCCTTGGAGATGAGCATTGAACACACCTGCATGTGCTCCAGACTGTGGAAGAGATTGCCACACAGACGCATGGTATCTGTCACGCGGTCCGGAGTAGCCTCCATAGGTACAATCATCCGGATGCGCTGCGTGCTTGGCAGCCAGTCTCGTAGGTGCGACAATTGGGCCCAGGCTACCACTTCGTTGGCATGCACCTCAATCTCCATGGCATCCGCCATGTTGTCAGACTCAGACTCAATGCAGCCAACACTTGACGGTGGTCTAACCCTGAATAGACAGGTAGAACTGGGCAGGCGTTCAACTCATCTGTTGGGGTTCGCTCAAGCAGTGCCACTGCCAGCTAATGGCAGCGTTTGCGATGCAGCAATGCTTGTGTGGTCAGGTCGCTTCAGAGATAATTGGCTTGACATACCCGATCGAGGCCGTGCCGTCTTGGCTGGAATTGGCGGACCGGCCTTCTTGCTCAACGGTCATAGTTTGAATAGTACTCAACCCGGGCGAGCTCACAGTCAGTGGTCAAGCTAAAGGAGGGCACAAAGCTCGCACACCCGCTTGAGATGCGTTGATTTCTTGACAGAGGAAGCAAGGTTTGGAGTTCCAAGAGTGGATTGTATCTAGTCAGGCAATGCACGCCGGATCCGAAGAGACGTGAGCTGCAAATTGCTAGGGCTAGTGTCCCCGCATACAAACCGGCAAACCCAGACTGAAATTTCTCCCGGCAAACCGTTTCGACGTTATCAAGCAGTTAAGTCACGGTCATATGCCAATCTGTTCAGCCACGTATCGTTGAACTTGTGCAACTGCATCTGCGGTCATCAGGGAACTCACGAGGAACACTGGCAACACACTACTCCCACATTTTGCCGAAGGCCACGATCATGTGCTGCAGCACGTTCGGCCTACCGCTGTCGTGCCTCCTAACTGAACTGTCTACCAAATGTAACAAAAGTAGCAGTAGCAACAAGAGAGCACAATGGCCTCAATAAAACCAGCTCAATGGCCTCAACAAAACCAACCCCAGACAGCGTCAGACATCAGCCAGGGAAAGAGAGCTCAATGTGGCCAGAGAGGCAGGCAGACGAAGCGACAGACAGGGACACAGACCACACACAACCCAGAACTTCCTGGAGCAACAGGCAAAGTATGGCTAACGGGATGCTTTCGGAAGGTGTTCTGTGGGGTGATGGCCACAAGGGCCTCACCACCCCTTGCTGACACGGCCAGATTCCCCTCTACTGGGAGAAATGTTTACTACTTGCGCAAGTAGTTGATGTTTGCGTTGGACGTGCTCCTTGGTGTGCACTCCCTCCATGTAAGCGACCCAACCACCAGCCTCCAGACCCCAGGCTAACAACCAGAGGCCAGAAACAAGCAGACCCCCCTGGACCCCGAAAATAGAAACAGGGCGGCTAAAACGCGGCTAAAACGGGCGACTTAAAAAGATACCGTTGCCACTGCAACCATATATACTATTACAATTTATAGGTCGCCAGCTCGTTTCAAGCGATACAGCAAATCGGTGCAGACCCGAGTTCGATTCTCGGCGAGTGCATGCTATAGCACTCGTGGTTTAGTGGTAGAATAGCACCCTGCCAACTAAGTACTTTTTTTTTTGGGCATCCTGTCCACTGCAACAGAATTGCACCAGCAGTGTGAACTTAAACTATCTCTCTCCCATCACATCTGTTCCTAGTGTGCGCTACCCAGTCCTGCCAGGGAAGCCGTCAGAAGACACAGTGTACCGCCCTGACCTACCCTGAGAAAAAAAGGAGAAGAAAGGCAGGAGCAAAGGCAGAAAAGGGCCTAAAGGCAGACACGAGCATTAACATTAACATGACAACAGGGTTAGGCCATGTCAGGCCGCTGCAGCAGCTGAGAGGCACATGAGCCTCCCCGTCAATCCTGACTGCCTTCGTTGTTGTCACAACAAAAATGTTCCACCCTTGGGTCAGTAGGTCACGTGTCGCATGTTCAGTCTTTGGCTGACACGTGTGCTAGAATCCTTGCTAGAATCCAATGTCAGCTTCGACTACTATTGCTGAAAGACCTATCCCAATGATGCAGCTGCCATGGACAGTGGGAAGGCCTGTTCATCCGGGTCCAAGGCGCCCAGTTGCAGCAGCACCGCCTCCGCATCAGTCTGTTCTGAGGCACGGGCGACCTGCATGCACACAATCTCACGAACAAGGCTGTGGATGCCGATGTCGGCATCTGCCACAATCAAGGGTGTCGTCTTGCTGTCCATGCAATTTCTCACGCTGTGGTTCTCATCTCCAGCAGCCAGACGCGAAGTTCTCTGTTGTTGCCGGGTGCCAAGCCAAAGCCAGGCTTATGCTACACATGTCATGACAGCTGAAGCCGCAGCACTTCTTTATCAGTACTTGAGCCCATTTCCGCCCACTTGCTACCGTGTTCAACACCGCAGCCCCTTCCCCCGTTGCCTGGGCCCATCCCCATTGCCTGAGATAACCAGGTGAGCCCACATGCACTGACGCTCGCAAGCCAAGCAAGAGACGAATCTGGGTACCAACAAACCCAGATGGAGAGCGAGCAGTTGATATTGCACGTACACCTGGCGCTTTGGTTGGACGCCCGTTGCCTATGAGCCCACCTGCAGTGGTGTGTGTCCTCGCATATCCAGGGCCTCCAAGGGAGCCCCCGCCCCCGCCAGGGCACGCAAGGCATCCAAGCGCCCCAATCGTGCACAAGCCTGCACCGGCATTCGAGGCACTGAATTCAATATCACCAAGGCCAAACCCACATTCAAGAGCAGTGCCTCCCTTGCCGCGATGACCTGTTGAGTAGCAACTGCCTGCGCCATGGTGAAAGTCTAAGCTGACCCGACGACATTGCTTTAAGGCTAGAAGTCAGACGCACTGATCACGATCAGTCGATCATGATGTGCTGCACAGAAATGTGCTGCACCCTCCAGCCATGTGAATAAAGCAGGCCAAACAATCAAGGCAATCTGTACAATTGTAGGGGCATGATTTTGTACAATTGCCACGATTTTGCAGGCCTTTCTGTAACTTTGTAGGCAGCCAGAGAGGCTTGAAATGCCCCTTTTCAAACGTCTTGAAACTTGTTTGTAAAACGATGTCTCCGAGTGCAGTACATGTAGGGTTTGGGCCAAGCACTACAGCCGGTGCCCACCTGCAGTGGCAGGTCGCCTGACTCGAGGTGAGGCAGCTCCGCCTGGAGCACGCCACTGTGCAGAGATACCCACACCTGCACACAACAACCACACCACAGTTTCTGCCCCACTTAACACAAGGGCATCACCTGGAACAAGCATCACCGCCAAACCTGCTTATATATATGTGTTGCTTTCATCAGCGGGGCCCACACACACCGAGCGCGAAGCTGGACGAGGTTGGACACCGTCCCAATCAACCCTGCTTTCATTGCCAAAGTGTGTATTCCTGATCATTGCTGCACCCGTCACCATCATGGCTGCAGGACTTTTTGCGCTCTGCGGTTTTCTGCCTGTGGTGGAAGCGACTCAGCTTGCTGCACACCTGCCAGACCAATCCATTATCTACCTGTATTGCCTCGCTGTCGTCTGACGCTATGTGCTGCATCAGCAGCGCCAGCACTGGCTGTGCCTCTGTCAGCCTCAACTGAAGCTCCCGGATGCCCTCTGCACGTGTGCATACAAGGTTCCTAGCAAGCAACCAGTACTAGTTACTAGTTGCAAGGTTACTTGCTAAAAAAAAAGAAGTTTGCCAGTTCTGGGACAGTTTATGGATGTTGTCACTGGTGGGATGGTTTATGGTGGGATGGTTTATGGATGGTGTTGGGTTGGTCAAGTTTAGTGTGGTGTGAGACTGAGATGTGGCGGTGGGGTGTGAAATGGTAGACGACATGGTGCTGCCAGAATTGGGCCAACTTGGTGTGTTCTGCCAACGGTGTGAATTTAAATTTACAAGCAACGCTGCTAGCAAGGTCACTGGCAGCGCACTGTGCGTTGTTGATACAATGAATTGCATCAGAGAGCTGTGAGACCGCAGTAAGCAACAAGACGTGTGGTGCTGGTGCTGGTGCTGATGCTGATGGTAGAGTTCCTGGACGTTCTCTGCATATCCTCCATAGCCTGCATGTCAACAAATGTTACTAGAACCACATCACGGTGTTTTAGAAACACGTCACATGCAGCAGTGAGTTTGGTTGTGTCCTGTGATGGCTTGACTCGCGTCAGCAGATGAATGTTATGCACAGTTTCGCTGCTTTCTGTGGACACGTTCAGTTTTGCATGCTTTCTGTGGACACGTTCAGTTTTGCATGCTTTCTGTGGACACCTTCAGTTTTGCATGCTTTCTGTGGACACGTTCAGTTTTGCAAGCTATAACATCTGGCCTCTAAGAACCCAATTGAACCAGTGAAGTGACAGCATCTGCAGGCCATCTTCTGATGATCTTCTAAAGATAGCAGGCATGTAGCGCTACCAATCCGTTCCTAAGATCAGGTTGGATACCATCCTGGCCAAGTTGACACTTGCTGACAGTCCAAATGCATGCAATCACACATCCTTGAATGATGGAACTGACTGCACGCCCACGTCAGGACTATAGCACAACAGACTTCGGCACTTAGTGCCAACCCCTGCATGCATATATACCAAGAACCTCAGTATGTACCGATAGCATGCAACCTTGTGACATTTGCCCACCCGGTGTTTGCCCAGTGGCCAGTGCCTCCGCTATCTCATCCAGTGAAATGGTGCTGCCTTGATCCCCTGACAGACACAGCAAACGGTACAGCTCCTGCGCCTTTTGCCGCACGTCAGAGGACTTGCCCCTGTGCAGAGATGTGCAGAGATGTGCAGAGATGTCAGGAAGTGTTCCTGAGAGTGGTTTGCATCCTCCCTGGGGCATCACTGACCACAACAATTACAGTTGTGAGCTGCAACTAGCGGGCTGCACCAGACTGTGAGGCTCATGAACCTGTTCTACCACGACACTTCTCCTCAGGCCTAGGGTAGGTCAGAGTGGTGCCCATTCCTTTTCTTGTCCTGTGAACAGATATACAGGCCTCAGTCCCAAACGTGGCCTGACCTACCTGCAGTCTACTGCACCCCGCTTGTGCACGGCAATGGCTCGCTCGTCACCAAGGCCTGAGGAAACGGCCTCAAGATCACGTGAGAAAACGTCCTCAACCAACCTGCACATGTCAGCACATGGTGGTGTGCTGTACCCCAGCTGATCCTGCAACACTGTAAAGGGGCCAGGCTAGAGGCACAGCAGGTGTGAAAACAAACGGAAGCGGGCCAATGCCAAATTAACACTTGCCTCTACAGTACAAAGAGTCCGGCATGTGCAATTGTGCTCTTTGGGGTTCAGAATTTCCCGCTTGCCGCATACGTGCTCTGTGAGCAGCTGCCTGGTGGCAGGCAATGACTGCCCCCTCCACAGCACGTGCTCCTGTTGCTGATCTCTACAGCGCTGGGCTTCATCCGGTGACTCACTTGTGAATCCGAGCCCGCTGATGTTTGGTCAGCGAGGCTGAGAAGGCTATATGCGCGCCTGGGTCATGCGTAACGGCCCTGCATAGCCACAAGAGCCAGGGCTGCAAAGCTCCACTGCCCTGCATACATGCATGTGCCATGATAACCTTGATGTTATCTTCTGAACACGAATGACTACGTTGCGCCCCGCTGCCCTGCATGCATGTTCAATCAGTGTATCATGACCAGGCCTGTCCGACACAGGCTTCTCCTGATGTTATGAGTGTGCTGTACGTGCAAAGTTGATGCATGGTTTGTGTGGTTGCCAGCCTAGCCAAAAGGCAAGCCTGTAGGCCATCTCCAGTTCCTGGAAACTTTTCATTCGTCGGGTTAAGCAAGGGGAGAGGTTAAGCAGGCGCATGGACATTGCCCACCAACCCCGTGTCCCTTGGACCGGGCTGACTGGTTGCAAACCCACATTTTGCCCTCTTGTATGCTATGCGCCGTGTGTGGTTATGCTCATGGATGTACCTGCACAGTGACTGGATACTCGGATGTGTTGCTCGCACCAACTGGAGGGTCAGGACAGCCTGCGTGTGCAACCGATGCATGCTTGCGTTGAACAGCATGGCTTGTGCAGGAAGCGCACTTTCTTGCCGTGCAGCGGGTACCTGTCCAAAAGTCCGGCTCTTGGCAGGCGGTGTGCAGAACTGCCGGGAATGGCTGTTCATCCTCCTCCTCCAAGGTCACCCCTTTCCGTCTGCGACCTGCCTTGGTTGACATCTGATCGCGAGTACAACCAGGCAATGTAACAGCATGGGAGCGCCAATGCAGCGTTGATCAACGCCGGGACGCACATGCTTGCATCACATTCAAATGCGAATGACAGATTTGGTAATCAAATCTACAAGCAAGACATCACAACCTTGATGCATCCAACGAGATTGCGCTTCAGGTGCTATCCAGAGATAGCATGCGATCCCACTTTCAGCAAGAGTTTGATGTTTACAATAAACACTGCAATAACAACAGTCTCTGGTGAACCACTCTCAGCATACTAATTGTTTGAACAGAGTCGACAGTTAAAGCACCTCCAAGCACAGAATGCAAACTGTACTGCTCCTGCCACCTGTAATTCACACGCTTTCATCCAAATAAGCATCAATTAACCAAAGTGACGTCAGAGTGAGCGTAACGCTTTTGTGTGACAAATTTGACAAAAATTTGATGACTTGTGCGGGGCGCTTAGGAAGGTGTCCTGTGCGGTGATAGCCATAAGGAACTCACCAGGCCTTGCTGGCGCGGCTAGAATCCCCCTTTACTAGCAGAAAATTGCTATATGCATGGACGTGCTTCCTGGTGTGCACTCCCTCCCTGTAACTCGTAATGTAAGCCATCATATTTTCCCTCACATTTTTTCTCCCTTATCATCACCACCCGCTTTTTTCTGCTTGACAGAAGACACAGGCGGTGCTTACACAGTCCGCTCACTGACAGATGATGGCGCAACGAACAGGACACTGCAGTGGTGTGTGGTCCTGCAGTGGTGTGTGTCCCCGCATATCCAGGGCCTTTAGCGAGCCCCCGCCCCCGCCAGGACACGCAAGGCATCCAAGCGCCCCAATCGTACACAAGCCCGCGCCTGCCAAGCTGTGGCAATCGCGTCATGATTGCAGGTATGAGGCATTGTCATAAGTGTTGGCTGTCCACTGCAAGCACAAATCAGATGTCGTCAAGATGTCATGAAAAAACGATGTTTGCCAGTTTTGGGACAATGCTTGTGTCTGGCACTGAAACCAGTGGCCCGCTGCATGTTCGTATGCCACGGCTCAACCTTGTTTCCTAATCAGAACAGAAAAGAGAGCCAGTTGAACTGTCTCATCCACCAGAACTGGCTGCCCTGTGCTTTGACATCAGGATCAGCATTGCACACTGGCAACATCATTCAATGCTTGGTCAGATTCCCTGCCTCATTGGCATCCATCACGGGTATTCCTGTGTTTGGTTTGCAGCACCGCAGTATGGCAAAAGCAATGTAACAATGCAGTGTAGTAATGTGGCAATGAAATGTAAAGTCATGCTAGTCAACGTCAAGCAAGCTGCTCATCACCAGCATGCGTGAAACAGCGCAGAAAGTCTGATAATCCTGCTTGCAGGGTAGTGACTAGTGAGAGGAGATCACGGTGTTCCAGACAAGGCCTTCTGCTGTCAGACGCTCGCATGCAAGACATGCCTATGAATATGTCTGTTTGTATCAGGGTAGCTGTCAAAGGGCACAGGATGCGATGTCTGCCACCGTGAGCAAGAAAGGAATAAGGCAAACAAACGCATGCCTCTTGGTAGGCGTTCCATCCTCGGTCCGGCTGGCGAGACTGTCTGACACAGTCTGGTGGTTGTGCGCTGCTCGCCCCGAATTCACACGTCACTGCTTCTGGTTGTCGCTCTTGTCGTTGCGTGGCATGTGTCGTTGTGGATACAAGTACAGTACTGTCCCTTTATCTGACCATATTCCATTACGCTATCCACGCGTCTGCCAAGATAATCGACGAATGCAAGACGAGTCAGGTGAGCAGGGTGCTCTCAAAGGTTCTTTTACACGTGAAAGGGGTGGACAGCGTTTTGGACAAGTTGTCACTGGTCTAGTAATACAAAAATCTAATAGAAATCTAGTAATAGAAAAATTTAATAGAAAATCAGAGATAAAAGTGGAATGTTAGCCCACCGCCACGTCCGATATTGTCCAGCCAGGCACCTTGGCTGAGCACGCCAGCAACTGTCAAGACAAAATCAACTCATCATGTTTCATATGCCAAGTAAACAGATGCACGTGTTATGATTTATGCAGGTGTGCTCTAATTGCCAGAGATCAGCACCTCTGTTGCAGCCATTGCAGACAGCGGATGGCAAGCGACCACATGCGGTGAGAGTGTGCCACCACTGCCACACCGTGTGGGATCGCGACGTCAACGCAACATGAGATGCCTGCTGGAATGTGAGGCGGCTGGCCAGCAACGTCCACCAGCGCTGCGCAGACCGGTGGCACGGCGCAGGCGTGGCGCAGCTGAGGAGCTAGAGAAGCTGGAGGCCATTGCCCAGGGTGCGGCAATGGACGCTGCAATAGAGGACAATGCTGGCGGTTAAGAGAGCCGTCATGGGGTATGAGTCCCCCTTACAAACGCAACCCTGAACACTGATCGAATCTTGGGCCGGTCGGAAATAGGGACTGTCACTGTATAACCCTTAACTCACGCCTTCCAGTGCACATCCACAATGTCATTTTCATCAAAGCCGACATCCGCAATGGTCTGATCAGGCTCCATGCGGTCGCCATCAAACTTGAGATGGTACGCTTTGGGATCCTTGGGATGTTCCCATGTGGTCTGCTGGCCTGCCAAATGAAGAAAAACGGTCAGTAACCGCCCCATGGTGTCGCTAGGCTTGATCCTGATCTTGAACTCCCCATGCTTGTGCTTCAGCACCAGCTGCAGCTTCGCTTCCACCTCAGTAGACCCACAGCTGGCAAGTGCGGCTGCTTCAGCCGGCAGCTGTGGCTGAAGGTCCAGCGGCAGCTGTATTGATTGCTTCAGCGGTAGCGGTTGGAGTTTGTGCGTGCGTGTGGGCAGGCGAGGCACATAGGCAAGACCTGGGCTGGGATCCCCATCGTCTGCATCATCATTTTGCATGGCTTTCCATTCCTGAATCAGCCGCTGTGATCGTTCCAGGTTATCACGAGCCTCTTTGGAAAGCCCGGCAAGGCTGGCTGGATTCAAAGCACATGCGGACTGTGCTGATGCGTTACCGGTGCTGGGCTGTTGCTGGTTGTCTTTATGCGTTGACTTGTGGGAGAAAGCTGATGCTTTGCTGGTGGGAGGGTGGGAGGGCCCTGCCTTCGGGTTCTCTTCGTCTTCGTCACTACTTAAAGTGTAGATGACCTGCAAGAGAGGAGCAAGGTGACCTGAACATGTTCAAAATGCCTTTAACAGTGCATGGGCAATCTGGTATGCTTGAGGCATGTAGACACATGGATGGGAGCCTCACGTGCCGTGGGACAGCGGTGGTGCATGACACGGATAGTACAAACGCCGGGGCCAAATGCAATGCAATGCAGGTATCTGCACAAGACGAATGCGGAGATGGTGCATTCATTTGCAGCGGGACAAACATGCATGACCTGGTGATGCGCGGTGCATGGCATGCTGTCACAGGGCCTCAGCTACATGCAGTCTTCTGCGTGCGTCTAACAGCCTGCAATGCACCGCCTGCAAAGCGTCCTTGGCCTTCTCTGCATGCAGTCTTGATGTTGAGTGGATTGCCTGCTTTCCCTGCGCCTTCCCCCCTCCCCTGCCCCACCCAAGTGCTGAGTGACTCGCCTGGGGCTGACATGGTTTTGAACGAGTAGCTCTTGTTGCTTTGCTGGCCCCTCTGCCTCGTTTTCGGTTGGGCTTTTCGTCCGAGTCCACAGGCTGCTCATCACGTATTACCATCTCAGGCGAAGATTGAGCAGCTTCTTCTGTGCCCTGCAACCCATCGTCGCTGTCTTCTTCATAATCCCACAGGCTAGGTGCTGAAGCAAGAGCCATAGAAAATTGACTCTAGTAACGGAGTGTCTTGCTCTTCTCCTGCACCGTCGCGTATTTAAAGTAAAGAACCAGGCAGCAAGGTGGCACTGCTGCAATACACAACAGCGTCACTGAACCCTGGATTCAAACGCTTGTAACGCTTTCTGTTCCAAGGAGGTTGGTCAGCCAGCCTTTCTCTTTCCCTGGCTGTATTCGCAAATCAGCATCTGCGCGAATGTTTCTGTGCTTGCTGCGTATACTCATGGGTTGAGAAAGGGCTGCCCAGCCCATTTGGGAGAAGAACTGATGATAGTTGGTGCGATGAAAGTACCAGGCCATGTAGTCAGTGTCCAAACGCACGTCAGAGCCACGCAACCTAGTTAGGTGCAGAGATGCCCACTGGTGCAGCCGCTGGTCGATATCACCACCAACCACCGAGTCTGCACAGCCACAGGCAGGGACACAGACCACACACAACCCAGACCTGCAGGCCTCAGCAATAAAACCACTACCCTCTCTTCCTGGAGCACCAACCCTTCACACTTCGTCTCCAAACTGCCCCTGACACTCTGGAGAGAGAGACAGAGAGAGAGAGAGAGAGAGAGATGCTTACAACCACGGTCCCCCCAGGGGGCAAGGCTGAGGGCCAAGGAGGGACACGCCGAAGGCGGCCGCGTGGAAGCCAGGCCATTCATCAACACACCGAAGCAACTCTGTACAGCGCATATTTTTAACTATTAACCCGACTGTGAATCTAAGGCGTGCACGCTCCAATACTGTGCACGACTGGAATGGACACACGGGGTCGGGCAGTTCACCATAGGCAGTTCAACCTTGATAACGAAACCTTACATACTCAACATA
>QAXH01005371.1:0-39231 GCA_004335635.1 Chloromonas sp. AAM2
GGGTAGCGAAGGGTCATGGGGCTGTACTGGGGAGCAGTGCCGTCACCATGTGTGTGTGAGGTGAGTAAAGGAGGATAACCTTGACTTACATGGTGATAGGGAGAGGCGCACATATAACGTTGTCAGGTCAGATGCACATAGGGAGACCAGTGTTTGGAACTTTGGGCCATTGGACAGGTACTTTTTCCAGTTTGGTACGGGGTGAGACCGGGTGCTTACCTCATCCCTTACCGAACCAACAAAAGTACCGATATCACGTCGCAAGTGTCGCACGTGTCGGGCATTGTAACTCGTCTCGCAAAACCTCAATCGAGACGTGTGAGACACCAATCGAAAGCGCGTACCCAGACATGGCACACTCACAAACGCGCTTACATAGGGCCACGTAAGACAAAAACCGACATCAATTCTATACCCACGTGAATCGAGTTCGCTGGCCTTCCATCTCGTCCAACAAGTACGTGGCTGGGGTGGATCAGTGTAAATGGCATAGTTTAAGAACAATGGCATACTCGGTTTGGCCAGGAGCACTCGGCCTGATGGTGATTTTGTGCAAAGTTTCACCAGAAACGGCTGGACCACGGGGAAGCGGCGGGTGAATCTGGTTTGCAACAATTCAAAGTGGGTGGAAAGACGCACCTGGATGTCAGCAACACGGACATATCTTCGGGGCGGGATGTGGTGCTGGGGTCGAGGAGCAGTACAGGCAACCGGACCCTCAAAACGGACCAGTACTCGAAAGTGAGACCACTGAAGGGCACTTTTTGTTGCACGAAAGGGTACAGAAGGAGCTGTACAAGCGATGAATCGCAGCGACGTCGGCGCAGTACGCGAAATGGGCCGGCACTCGGTGGCACGTCACAACTAGGGTCTGCCGCGGCCCAGGTCAGCAGAGGACCGACAACGGCTTGCAACATTCGCATGACCAGCAGCTGACCCACATGGCGGAGACCAGTGTTTGAGGTCTGGTTCCAGGTCATCTTCCCCATCACTTGACAGAATCACGTGTTCAGGTGGTCTCTGGAAAGCTCTACACTAGTACGTTTC
Source organism: Chloromonas sp. AAM2 (assembly GCA_004335635.1). Taxonomy (NCBI): domain Eukaryota; kingdom Viridiplantae; phylum Chlorophyta; class Chlorophyceae; order Chlamydomonadales; family Chlamydomonadaceae; genus Chloromonas; species Chloromonas sp. AAM2. The sequence continues at coordinate 1,048 of QAXH01005371.1, forward strand.
TGCATTTCAAGCCTCGCGTTGATCGGATCGCACATTGCGGAGATTGTTTGATCCGCGTCATCGCACTTGACAGTGATGTCGGGAAGTACTTTTGGCAGTGCTCAGAGCACCGCAGACGTGTGCCAGCACTGTACATCTATCAGCTAGCACACTACCAGCACATGCTGAAGCCAGTATTCATGGGCACGCAGAGTAACCGGGATGCGATTGTCCTGGCCGTGCTCTTGTTGCGCGCATGTGACTCACGCGAGAGGTTATCACCGTGCGGGCTGCCACCATGCAGATTGTTGAGAGCTCGGACATAGTGATTACTGTGGGCACCGTGTGGACTGACTACTCTACTGTGGGCTACAGCCTCCTGCTCAACCCAAACAAGATTATAAAGGTGGGTGCGTAATATAGGCAGGCAGGCAGCCAAGCAGGCAGGCAGAGGCAGGACTCTGAACTCTGGGCTCTGGGCTCTGGGCTCTTACAGATCGTGCTCAATACTACTAATCGGCATTGACAGAAGAAGCTGATTCACCGGAATGTCTAGACGCACTCAGAGGCCGCCTGGTGCCAGTGCGTTGAGTTCAACATGCGGAAAGGTCTAGTCAACATGTCGGCTGACTGTTACCGTTTCTCCCTACATCGATCGAATTATGCTCCTACCACATGCCATGTTGATTATGCGTGTAATCCTTGATAAGTCTGCTGCATGCACACGCCATGCCTGTTCGTTCTGGGGCACAGGTCGGCGACCGCAGCGTGACCATCTGTGGCGGCATCTCCTTCGGCTGCATCGAGCCAGAGCACTTCCTGAGGGCACTGCAGGAAAGGTCAGTCAGTGGTCAAATCATGCACCTTGGTGTTCTAAAGAGCAGCTTCAGCTCAGCTTATATCCTTGAGCTTGAGCTTGCTCATTGAGTGCATTCTGTCGTTGTTCAATGTACTCAAATGTTCTACTCAAATTGGCAATCCTTTGTCTTGCCTTATAATTGCGCAAGTGAAACTTGGGCGCTATTCAATTTCTTGACATTATTCGAGCTCCTTACTAAACCCCTGGGCGTTATTCAAATGGTTGCTCACAGTACTCACATGCTCCTGTTCACATTGTTATTCTTCTTTGTCGTGCCTGACCCTAAAGCCGCAGAACGCAATGGCGCAGCCCGTTTGACAGATTAGTGTATACCCTAGACATCAGGGCCGCAGCTTGTATACCTATGCACTCGCAGGATTGTCCCCAACTCCACTGCCTACGACAATTTCCACCGCATGTACGTGGCGCCCGCCCAACCACCCCGCCAGCAGGCCGGCGAGCCGCTGGTCACCACTGTGCTCTTCAAGCACGTGCAGGTGCGTCACCACTGTGCTGTTCAAGCTCGCGCAAGTGCGATGCTTGAGGCTGAACTGGCACGTCCTTGATGTTGTTTCAGTCTGAGGCTGGACCCGAATCAACGCGTCCAGTAGGTGGATGTTATTCATACATGTATTACACCAGGTGTGTTATTCAGGCTCGACTATCTCACATTTATACACAGATACATTTGGTCAGAGTATCCATATACTTATGTTCAGGATATACATATCCTGGTTCATCATTTGGAGTGGTTTGTATCTGAGGCCGGACCGGAATCAACATTGTGGTTTGTGTGGTGGGTGGAAAATAGCATGTCTGAGCACTGAATAGATGAAACTGCAATGCACCTAGATGCTAACCAGGGTCTCAGAATGGGCAAATATATTTTGTTACGCCTTGCCCAAGTTCATGCATCAGCTTTGGCTGCCCGCCTGGCACAGGAGATGCTGACGCCGGACATGGCCATCCTTGCCGAGGTGGGCGACAGCTGGTTCAACACACAGAAGCTCAAGCTGCCCCGAGGAGCCGAGTACGAGATGCAGGTAAGCACGTTGCTCTCACGCTGACAGGCCACAAGTCCCACTTCACACAGCCCCCTGACTGAGCGACTGTCGAGGTTCAGCATTTTCACATGTCAGCTTATCACACTACTCACACTGCTTAAATGTCGTCAAGACTGCGGCAACTGCCAGGCAGCACAAAAACAGTGCTGGTTTTTCTGTCGTTTTTTTTGGTCAGGTGCAGGCCAATGCGTTTGTTGCGCGGCCAGTTCAGTATTGTACTACTAGTACAAGGGAGTTCCTAGTTTGAGCGTGTGCACCTGGAAGACTTGGGCGCTTCTGACCGCTGCTGACGGCGGTTTTGCGAACCATTTGTACTTGCCAGGTCGGATCCTCCAAACCTCAATGAGAGCACAAGCCTTCATCACAAACGGTTGGTCCTGTTCCCTGCCTGTAGATGCGTTACGGTTCCATCGGTTGGTCGGTTGGTGCCACTCTGGGCTACGCCCTGGCGGCCAAGCAGGGCATGCCCAGCCTGCCTGCGCACGAGGGCTTTGTGGACTCGCACCCGCTCACGGGCGGAGTGGTCGGGGGCCCCAAGCGCGTGGTGGCCTTCATCGGAGATGGATCCTTCCAGGTACACTGACGCTGAAGATTCATTACACCATCATGCTTCTTTATCCACGGCTTTGCAGCTTGCTGGGGGTCCAGGGCGGCACCAAGGAAATGGGCACGCTTTGCGGAGTTGTGTCAGTGGAATGTTTAGGGGTTTGGGTTGTGCAGGTTTAGGTTTTGGAGTTGGGGTTTGAGTTTGGATTCAGGCTGTCAGCTGCGATGGGTGCTGCCAGGTCAGTATGGCTAGGGTTGAGGGGTTGGGTGTTGGGTGTTGGGCGAGGTTTAGGTTTAGTTAGGGCTGGCTGAGGATTCAAGGGTGCGATTGAGGCACAGGGCGGGATCCGCAGCCGCAAGGCATGCCTTGCTGAGTTTGCCAACTGCGTGTTTGTAGGCATGCGAGGTCATCTAACAGCAGGCAACTACCTCTTTCACTCATTCGTCTGCCTAAATTGGGTTGCCCCTGTTGCGAGTTCCCCGGCCCCTGTTGGTGTGCATGTTCAGATGACTGCTCAGGAGATCTCGACCGTGCTCAGGTACAACCTCAACCCCATCATCTTCCTCATCAACAACGGCGGATACACCATTGAGGTGACTGGTTTGGGACGCATGGAATAGACCCTCAGCACAGGAGTTTCATCGGCGCATGCAACTTGAGTTGCAGGACAGTCGAGAGGTTATTAGCTGCTCCGAGCGGTTTTGCCCTGCTGCTGATTTGAAAGCAGACAGGTTGTGCGAATTTTCAACATTTAGTTCACCTGTTGTGCAGAAAAGCAGATTTCGAACACTCCGCTCGACGGAGGCCATCAAAGCAGTGACGTGCAGGTAGCGACTGGAACTTGCGAATCACAACCAATGATGACTACCCAAGCAATCTTACTTGTTGGACGTTGAGTCGGGGTGTTTGGCACTGGCATGTTCAGGTTGAGATTCACGATGGGCCCTACAACGCCATCAAGAACTGGGACTACTGCGCCTTTGTCAAGGCCATGCAGAACGGGGAGGGCAACCTGTTCACGGCCAAGGTGTGTGAAGGAGCACGTGGGTGGCAAGAGAGTGAGACGTTGTGTTTATTTGGTGCATGTGAAGTGCCCAGAAGGTGTCAAGGGAGAAGCGTCTATGTGCTCGAACAATGCCACAGGCAGTGAAGTGCAGGGTAGTGTACGTGTATATTTACACCAGGAAGCCGTCACAGGACAGGGAACGGGATGGGCACTGCCCTGGCCTGCTTTGAGCAAGAAAGCAAAACGAACGTACGGATCAAAACAGGCAGGGCAGGCCAACCATAGTGTAGCAGAATTCATAAATACAACATTCTACCAGGGCTCTGGAATGGGTTCGTTGACCCTGCGAGTTGCACTGTTGTGTCATCCACTCCATGGTATCAGTCGCTGTGTATGCACGTGCTTAGTAGCCGCTGTTACAGCAAGATTTGCACCCCTGCTAGAACTTGATTCTTTGCCATTTAAGTCTTAACATGACACTAGCACTAGCTCAGCGATCTAGTCTTGGGACTTGGTGTTTGACCTGGTGTTTCGTGACTGTAGCTTACCAGACCAGCGCACTGTTGCCGTCCCTTTCCATGTCTCTTGTGATCAGGTTCGGTCTGAGGACGAGCTCGAGGAGGCCATCGCCGCTGCCACCACCGCCGAGCACGCACAGCACCTGTGCTTCATCGAGGTAGGCTTGCATGGTCTGTCGTCGGAGGGAGAGGGCATGCTGGCGTTACCCCTTCCTGGTGTTGAACATGGGTGGCAGGCGCACACATGCCTGCTCCATGCCTATGCCATGGTGTGGAAATTGATCATAACACATGCGCCTTGAGGTGAGGCGCACCGCATCCAGTCCGCTATCGAATCAAAGGCAAGCTGAGGACAAGCAGGCTTCTGCGCTTTCCAGGTGCACACGCGCACACATTGCCAAGGGTACAACGGCAAGCACATGGAAGGCACAGGGCTCATGCATGCTTCACGCTAGAGCAGTGCTCCATGCTTGATTGGTGCATGCTGTGTGCAATTGAGATGCACGCCAGGGACCATGCAGGTATAAAGCGTGCATGGTTCGGATACCTCTCCAGCCAGTGGACGGCACGAGACTCAGCAGGACAGCACAACTTGCCATATTGTGTCTGCCAATGCAGGTCACACAAGCGGTTGTTGCAGGACCTTCTTGACCCTCATGTATCTCCGTGACAACCACGTGACCGGCGTTGTAATCCCGTTTCTGTCCCCTGGTTTTGCAGGTGTTCACTCATCGCGAGGACTGCAGCAAGGAGCTGCTTGAGTGGGGCTCGCGCGTTGCAGCAGCAAACGGCAGGGCGCCAAGCAAGCCCGCCTAAAGAAGAACATGTCACCGCAGAAACGACACAGAAGCATACGTTGAAGAGCAATGATTCACAAAGCGTTGGAAGTGCAATATCGGGAAGGAGGGACACAGGAGAAGAATGGGCATCGGAACTGGGAGGGAATTGAAAGGGGGGCAGATTCGTGTCCTGCACTGACACCTCTAACTCTTGCTGCACAGGCGGAGTTGCTTGGTAGATGCGGAATGATTTCTTTGATAGGCAGGCTGGTGAAGTTATAGCAGGTATTATTGGTGTATCAGGTGTTGCGACTGATGAATAGTTGATGTGCATGAAGACAGTGGCGCTGTGCCTTGCGTTGTTATTGGTATTGGTTTTGTTGAAGAAGCACGCAGCTGGGTTATTGGTATTGGTTTTTGAAGAAGCCCAAGGACATGTCACCGCTGCACAAATGCTCTTGAGACCGGTGTCAGCTGGGCGCGGATCGTTGCCAGGCTGATCTATCCAGGCTCTTAGTACAGTCAACTGGTGACAGCGTACTTTCCGCCTGGGTGCCTACTTGGTTGTGTAACTGTTGACTGGGTACCTGGCTGAAAAAAAGAAGTTTGCCAGTTCTGGGAAAATTCCAGAGAATAAAGACACCCGTGTGAATCAGTGGTTACCATGATCGGTCATGTCTGCTGATGTATGGCATCAGACGTCGGTAATGTAAGTCGCCACCAAGTGCTGCTTCACTCTTTTCAGCAAACTCGTGTGCTGCGCCCGGAGACGTCCCATAACCTGTTTCCAATTCTCTCTTCTTCTGGTCGTTGTGTAGCAATACTTGGTTGGTGGGCGATCACCACGACTGGGCAGAAGGTGTTCATGAGTTGCCCGGGCGCGCCGGCAATGGCTGCTGACATAATCAGTGCCTGGCGCCTGTTTTGGGCCTTGGATGCAGATGTGCACCAGCAACCAGTCAGACAGCAGCCTGTGCAGAGTCTGCTGACCCAGCCGGTGTCTGGGCACGAGAGTTGAAATGCTTTCAAACAGAGACAAAGAGCCTCAGGCTGGGCCTGAGTTGACGATCGAGTCAGGTCATGGGCGTGGCAGGTGCTAGGATGGCTGACACGCACGGGCCAGGCTAGAACAAGGGACCACACATCACCGCAATGCCCAAGGATTACAGCACTAATCTCTCCGCTTACCAGATAGCAAATAGGCTAAGTAGCAGACAGGCGGACTTGCAGGATGCAGCTTGATGATGTGGGAATGAACAAAATATGACCAACTTAGGCTCACACCTGCACCTTTGTAGCAGCTGCACCTTTGTAGCAGCAGCCCTTTGAGGTAGCCATGATGTAATGAAGAATAGAAACTTTACGCATCTGGCATTGATGTCAAACCACTCTCTGTTGCGTCAACAGACAAGCACTCCCGCTACACACTGCTTGCGTCGAACAATGGCCAGCACACATACACGCATTCCTGGTTGCATCGCGCATTTCTGAACGATGAAATTGCCTGGAGGGAAGCAGACATCAATCAACAAGTCAAACAGTTGATAAGGACGTGTAAGGAGGAGATATCCACTGTGAAGATTCAGAATTCCAATCATCCCCGCCTGCCAGTGCTACAGCATCTGCTGGGTGTGCAGCTTTGGCACCTGTTCACCCTTGAAAATCCAGGGTTTGGAAGCATGGCGCTGATGCCCAAGTTTGGAACTTCACCACCACCCATGCTGACTCTGTAGTACGGTGATGTACCTTGGTAGTCTGAACGGCCTACAATTCAGGCTTGCACCGGTTGGATGTGCCATTCATCAGGACACTGATTAGATACTTTGATATGTAGTGGTGCTGCTTTAAGGAGCCCGATCATGACCGACCCTGTCTCACCCTAGCTTTAGGGTGCGGTTGTGGTTATTGGGGCCCGCTGCTTGTTGGGCGCATGCTGCACACGCTAATGCTGGCTGCGGGCCCAATCTCAAACCTCTTTTTGTACAAGTGCCCCTCCATGTTTGGCTCAGTGCACTAGTGACTATGACTAGTTTGTGTCTTAAAATCGAAGGCTGTGCACCAAGTATTGCCGCAACACTGCCTCACTCATGTGTGGGGTCGTGTCGTCCTTTAGAAAGTAGGCATTTGTGAGAGGATCAACAATGAACCATTTCAGCGCCATCCAGTGTTAAGACGCAACGATTCGCACTTCTATTTATCTAGCAAGCTCCTTGCTCAGCACATGCTCCTGGCTTCATTGATAGGCGTTGCTACAGGCAGACTTACCTCAAGCTTCTGTCCAGCTGTGCGCGTCGACAGCATGAACCAAAGTGATGCTAACACTCGACCTCGTTACATATGAAGTCTGAATAAGCTGATTCCGTGCGCGCTAACACGCGCTCAGCAACTGCCGCAACTGCAATCATGGCAGCGATGACCTGACTGGAAACCATGCACCCGTGTTCAAGATGCATGTGACGGGTCAAACGGTCGAATTGGTCGCTTGATATGTTCATGAATGGCGGGCGGTCTTACGAATGGCGGGCGGTCTTACGCAAGCCATGCACACCACAACAAACTGATTCTGAAGTGGCAGCAGTGGTGGAGCAGCTGTTGCAACATGCGCAGGACGCGGACATAATGGCACCAAGCATACTTCCATTCTGGGTGCTGGTCCCAACTGCACAGTCCGGGGCTTGTGCGCAATGGTACTCTTTTGGCCACAGTTTTCTTGCAGTGCACCAGACCGTTCATCTCAGCTGCTAACTGTGGCTAGATCCAGGACCAGGTGTCATATTGTCATCCAGTCTGTCACTGGCTCAACTTGTTCTAGCCGGCCAGTCAGTGTACAGCAATGGCAAGCGAGGCCCCCGCAACCAGAGAGACAGCAGAGCTGCTAAGAAGCTTGAGGCTTCCTTCTGCCACAGTATCCAGAAGTTACCTACGCGGCACAGCAGAGCCGGTCAAGCCCTACACGCTGTACATGCACGTGCTTAGCCTGAATGATGCGTGCAGCTGATTGCACAAAGGCAGAGAAAGAGGGTCTTGAAGTGCAACACGTTCACTTCACCCCAAAAGGTGGAAAAATGCATCAAAGTTAGCATGCCAAGAGTACTGGTGAAAATAAAAGATCTTGCAATCCGTGATACGCCCAAGCCAATTAGATACTTCAACACACTCTTCTGCCTATGAGCTGTGAAAGTACTGTAAATGCAGTGATTCTGGTAACTGTAACGTGGACACAGAACCGTGTCAACGTCCGTGCCTTTTGGGTCCTTACGTTACACTGACTAACTGCACTGCAGACGCAGTCAGACTCAATCACCACCAGGAGTTACCTAGTCACGCAGTCGTGCAGGAGTGGCCAGTCCTAGGCAAGAGCTACTGCCACACTGAAAGGCCATGCCATCCACATGTGTGCCGCCAGTCAGTGGTCCTATCCAAGTCACTCCTTGCGCACAGCAGCGTGTGCATGCCAGATCTGCAACCAAGCAGAGAAAGCAGCGTCACATGTGCAGCAGAGAGTAGTTGACAGCCAGAGCAAGAGGCGGAATTCCGATGGGTGTTGTGTTGAAGGGCGCGCGTCCGGTGTATACAATTGTACCAGCGCCATGTGCGAGCCATGGGTCGGCCATGCCCTGCCGGGACACACATGCTTCTGTCAATCACCAGCCACTCACCGCTGTGATGCTCTGCAGTGCTGTGGGGTTGACCCAGTGTACCAGCCGCTGGCCGGGGAATCGCTCCCTCAGCGCCGCCTGCAGCTCCCCGGCAGTCAGGGGCCGGCTGCACCACACGATGTGATGCTCAACACCCTCCTGTGGGGCAGACAGACGGCAAACGTGGCGCAGACTGCACACCCACACCACGGTTTGTTGTTTGTTTGTTTGTCACATGAGACCTTCAGGAGACAGAGGGGCAACGCTGGCGTGAATAGTTTGTTTGTTTGCTTGTTTGCTTGTGACACCAGACCTTCAACTCTGGAGCTGCTCACAACAAAACTACTCTGACCAGTGTCATGTGAGACCGAGATGTGGTGATGATGCGTGATGTGGTAGACGATGGTGGGCTGCCATGGTGCTGGGACTGAGTGTGTTTAAGAAGACATATAGCTGTGACAACTTGACAACATAACTGCTTAAATGACGGCTTAACTCAATGCTGATGGGTTAACTCAAAGCAAAAACTCGTGTCACAGCACCTGGCACTTTATATATGTATACATTTTAATACGTACATATTGGTAGATGGTGATGCACTGCCAATACCGGGACAGGTGGAGCCACATACTGACTTGACATGGGAAGCCATAGAGAAGCTGGCTCAAGTGGTAAGGCAGAATCGCATTTACACAGTCATGAGCGGACGGGAGCACAACTTCATACAAATTGAAACGACGACACTCGCACACGAGGGCAGGCACACGGGTGGTGGCGTCACAGGTCCAGTTGACTTGACCCTAGATGCCATTCAGGTGTGTATTCACGACTGTAACTTGGTTGGTTTCGCAGTTCACCTCAAAATTATATGGGAAGTCGTTGAGGGTCCATATGGGCGTGCCCTGGTCCGGCAGGGGGCCTGCCACAAGCCTCCCGTCTGCAACCAACAGAAGTGGACTCGGTGCCGGTGAAGGTCATCACAGTGATCAGACTGCTGCGGGATACATGCACTTCCGTTTTGCCGCTGTCACAAGACAGCCGTCCCTGGCGACTACACACTCATGCGTATTCTGAGCTTTGATGGGAAAGAAAACATGTGTGGCTTTGTGCATGTGTCGAATGTTTGTGGTTGCTCGTCACTCCACTCTGGACTGATCTGGTACTGCATTGGTTTTCCAGCCTTGCAGGAAATGTGCGTAAACTTGCCCTACCTGGCCCAGGGGAGGTGGGTGCTTTGAAGATGCTGGCTGCAATGAAGTCGGCACTGCTGGCATACTCAACGCGAATCTGCAGCCACACATGTCCCTTAGAACCCGTCCCTTAGAACTCGTGCAGTGTCCGCTGGCCTGAAACCACCGGCCACGTGCACGAGTGTGTGTGAAATAGACCAGGCTGTGATGGCATTGCCTTGCGTGTGTGTGGAGCAGGCCAAGTTAGGTCTCTCTTGTGCCATGTTGCCCCTCCCTATAGTTAGCCAAGCACCCGTGTGGCAAACGGTCTTCCAAGCAGTCTTGTGCACTGGGCCAGGTTTCCAATCCCCGCTCAAAGGCGCTAGCTGGCCTTGGGGGCCATTCAAACGCCATGCGGCAACCACTTGCCAGTTCCAGTTGTTTGAGGTATTTGTCTTGTGTTGCCTGATTCCGTACAAGCTTTCCCATGGAGTCCAAAGTGCCATCTTCAACCCACTTGGCTGCATCATCTCTGCAATTGCGAGTAATGGACGCTTTAGTGCATGTCCTATCTGCTGATGTTCAATGGCTGAGAAAGGCCTACTGCAATTGTCCCCAGGGCTTACAAGAGGATGGGTGTGACGGATAGCGGGTAGTCCTTGACCATGTTTGCGCATGGGCCACCCACTCGGAAGTTATAGCATTACGACGCTCTGGTTAGCAGTCACATGCGATGAAGAGTATGCAATTTGAAATCGGCACATGGTTGCACGTGTCATTAACGGTCATTAAGTTTGCTTAGAAGCTTGCGACTGCCTGTCGCGGTCCCCTGTTCAACACGATACAAATGCATCTCCAAGCACCTGTATGTCAGCAGCGGCCGGGCGGCGCTAGTGCATGGCCGCCATGCCATGCGGCGCATCCGCAGCACAGATGGCGTCATGTCTGCGCCCACAAGGACGACCTTTCACTTGCACCCGTTCAGCAACACGTGCCAGCAGTCTTGGGCCTGCAAAAGCGCAGCCTGTCTGTGCACGTCCAGGCAGTTGCAGCAGTTGCCCAAAACCCAGAGTCACCTGCTAAAGCCTTGCCTGTGGGCAGCGTGGTGCAAGGGGTTGTGCATGCGCTGCATAAGAAGGGAGAAGCTGATGTCCTTCTTGCACCTGGTCTGGTGGGCAGGCTTACCAGTCTCACAAAACTGGGCAAACGGGCCAAGGGTGATGGACTAACAATTGGCGAGGAAGTGGCAGCAGTAGTGGAGCAATCATCACCTTTACAGGTAGGCCACCAAGTAGGCCTGATTCATCAGCATAAAAAGCCACCACTGCTTTGGGCATTCGTTAGTCCCAAATGATGCAATCCATGCGGCAACTTTGGGGAGCACAGGCACAGGCAAGCACGGGGCATGTGGGGATCATGTGGGCTACAGCACTGGGTAGCGCGATCAACAGGCCTAGCCCATCATGCATGATTACGGAACAACTTTGGCGGCTCTCCTGCACCTGCTTATCTAGCTTGGGCTGCCTGCCTATCTGTTGCAAGACTTGTCACACCCATCAGCATTCATGGTTCAAAACCCTGCATCCCTTTTGCTGGCCACTCAACATGCACAGGGCAGCGGGCCACGCCCCTCTCCCTGTTGCCGACTTTGCTGCATCACCACCATATGCCTTGCACTTTCGCACCCAGAACATCCATTCTTGCTGCATACCTTCCCGCCAAAACACACCTTCCAACCACCATGGCCTATGCACACGGGCTTCTGCGCGCTTGCAGCTAAGTATGGGGCGGTTGGAGACGTTTCCCGGGGAGGCCCTCACAGACCGGGCTGCCGTGGTCAGCCGTGCAGCGGCCTTCCTGCAGTGGTCCGCCCAGGCACCCGGCAGGGAGCTGCAGTACTCGTCATGGCTGGGCGCACACCTACTGCAGCGATTCACCCAAGGGCATGTCAACCGCCCAACCAGTGCCCATGCACACACCAGGCCTCTCAGGTGGGCAGTGTTCTGCATATCCTGGTTTTGACTACAATTGTGCGATCATGAGGGCAGCTCAGGGCGGACAAGAAACTTTTGACACTAGAGCACTGCAATATATACACAAAGTAATCTCACCATCTTTTTAGCAAGTGTTTGCGCATCCTTAATGGCAAGGACAATCTAAGATAACTTCAACCAGGTGAGCGTGCTGCAGAAGTGTCTGCAATGCGTGATGCATGCTGGTGTGCCAAGTGAGGGGAGGGTGGCAAAGAGTTGTTTTCCTCCTTTTTCCACACTGTGACACGAACTCAGGAGCACCTCAGCGCATATGCAAAGAAAACATGCTGCCTTCCTACCAGGCGTTTGTGGCAATGACAATAATTAATACTATATGTATGGAGGTCCGACCAAGTTTGAGTGCATTCTAAAGCAGCACGCCATCTAATGTGACTACAAAACCCTCACGAAGACACGTATTGCCAAAGTGCTTTGCCGTGTTGACATCTGCAGCTGAAGCAGCTCATTCCGGAACTTCCATGCCGTGGTAGTTATTCTTCCATTACTGCTCACATGGGCCGCATGCAGGTACCCCCTCGGGTTCAAGGAGCCCCACCAAGGATCATTTGCCAACACTCCATGCACATGCCAATCAGGCTGGCTGATGCATGCAGGTACCCCCTCGGGTTCAAGGAGCCCCACCAAGGATTATTTGCCAACACTCCATGCACATGCCAATCAGGCTGGCTGATGCATGCAGGTACCCGTTGTGGAGCGAGGTGCGGAGGAACATGCTGTTGCGTGGTGTGGTGACTGGTGTGGTACGGGACGTGGCGTTCATGAGCGTGCCCAAGCACTCAATCAAGTCAGGCGCGCTCCTGCATATTACACAGGTGAGGCACACTTGACAACCGTATGTTCAGCGAGTTTCGTAATCCGATGGTTTCAAAAAGATTTGGTTTTTTTTTTGCAGTTTTCACTCTTACCCAAGCACACCCCCCATGCGGTCGCTGGTTTGAGCCCTTTGTCCGCGCGGTGTTGAAAACTGGTCCTTAAATCAGGGCCATTTCAGTTTGTAGATGCCCTGTTGTGCTCTTTTCTTACCGGTGAACTGGCCAAATGAGCTTGCTTAAATTGCTGTCGTTTCAAAAAGCCACTAAAGTCTTTCAAACAAAAGCCACTCAGTTAGCCTCTTCTGACCTGGTGATCAACAGAAAACCGGATTTCAGTTGATTGCAGTATCTCCATGTTCTGGTGACCAAATCATAGGCTTGACAGGACAGACACGAGATATTACGTGTACAGACATTTCTGGAGATCGACGTCCATAGAGAGTAGAAACTGAAAGGCGTCTCTGACCATGCTCATGACCTGATGCATCTTGCAAATGCATGGCGGGCAGTCATAGTCTTGCGCAGTGTCATGGATACACAGTGGTTGCCGTGCTTGCCTGGTGGGCTGCTCGGTCTGAGGTGGGCCCGCCTTGTAGGCTCGGGTGATGCCCTAGCCATAGTGGCCCTGAACTGAGCTGTGGCAATGGACTGTCCACCTGTGCGCTGGCGAACCTTTTCATGGGATTGGGGCTGTAGTGGCGCCACCTGGCTGCGGCTGGATGGCAGGCTGATCAGTTTGCAAACTAGTGAAGCTTGCAAGTTAGGCGCAGTACGGTGAGCACAGCATGTCCGGTATTGCCACTGCCGTGCATCATGTTGTAGAGCAGCGTCCCCGGCTCACATGCAGCAAGTGCATAGCACTTCCCGTGTTTCGTGACCACTGGCTTCTCACCTCGGAATGGTATACTTCAAAACAGACCTTTGTAAGCACACACCCGGTCCCTCTTTGCCTGTGTGACCAGGTTCGCGGTGTTACAACTTCTTGCATACTGCACGGCTGGGCGTGATTCCGCACGCAATCTTGCAGCCTAGATCACTGGCTACATGGATGTTTTGGATTTATTAGATTTGGTGGAGTCAGCGAGTTACCGGGTCCAAACGAAGCCAGCCAGACCTCTCCCCGGCAATGCCAGCAGTTTGGTCTGCCTCAATGTAAGAAGAGACATCCGCTAGCCCCTCACCGACTTTTGCCGCCGCGTACCAGCGGCTCTCTTAAGTTGGCCCACGCCAATGGGCTGGCATGTGGGACTGCATGGGCGCATTCGAGCAGCCTCAGCGAACGCCCAGCACATCATGGTGTGCCGCCCTTGTCACACAATGGCCTGCAAGCTACAGCCAGCAGCAACACAACCCGCCCCTTGGCTGTGACAGCCTCCAGCACCTGAGACTGCTGCCTCCAGGCCAAAAACATTCTCTTTGAGATTTGGCCCAACAAGGGAATGATTTGGCGAATAGCAATTGTAGGATTGGTAAACTTCACGAACATTCTGCTGACATTCTGCTGATTTCGCAAGCAACTGCACTGAACAAAGCCATTACCAACTGCACTCAACAAAGCCACACCGACAATGGCTGGCAAGCATGAATGAGCCATAGAAGTCTGGGCCATAGTAAGAGTCCGTGCGGGCAAAGACATTCATCTTTGCGAGCCTAACTACAGTTTGCGAATGAACATGCCGACGCACGAAATTCGGTTCAAAATCTTACAAAACGGTGTCTGACTTCGGATTGCGAGCGTACTAAATTTGCGAGGGATTGCTCCTGAATGCCCAAAGCGATCCTGAGACGGCAACATCACACTTTTGGGTTTCTCACCAAAACCATGCACGAGATTATGTTCTGTTTTCTTGTTGGTGTGGGTGTGGGTGTGGGTGTGGGTGTGGGTGTTGGTGTTGTTTCCACACGGGCACTGACACCTCAGGAATCTTGCTGCTGCATGACACTAAGCAGTATGCCGCACTGCCACACGTCTGTTTTGAAGTAGAACCAATTGGTTATCTCACAGGGAGCGATTGTTTGCCTTATCAACTCCTGCACCTGTTGCATGTACATGCACTTTTGTAAACTGTGGCCATCCTTTTTTCCTCTGTAAATCTAGAGTGGTTGTGCTGCACAGCAGCTGTTGCACCAGCAGCATCCCCAGCAACATGCATTGGCTTTGCCCTGCAGTTCAGCAATCTTGTGACGACCAATGAGGAGTTTGCTGCACTACTCCCAGTGGGCACGCAGGTCAGTGAGCGCCTGTTTGATGAGGGCACTGGGGGGCAGTACACAGCACGCGCAGCCCAGGCCAAGCAGGGCAAAGCGAGCCAAGGGGGGAGGTGATGTCGTGCAGAACGTGCAGTGCACGTGGACTCCATTCCAGGGCTCAAGGTGCCAGGGTCATGCAAGGACCAATGTGGTCAAGGTGCCAGGGTCATGCAAGGACCAATGTGGTTGCATGGTTATCATTGCACGTGAGAGCCCTTACATATTCGATTTAAAGCATCTGCGAGCTCACAGCACAATACAATGCTTGTACATAACAGGCTCCAAGCACTTTGAAAACAAATCAAGATACAAGGGCACAGTGGGCAGTACGCTCGTGTAACCAAACGGTCCTTGTCGCTTCCTTCAGGTGGCTGTCGTAGTCCAAAAGGTAGAAGCCAACGCAATCTCTGGGACACCGCCCCGTATCTACTTTAGCTGCAAGCAACTCGAGGCGGAGCCGGGGCAGATCAAGAAGGACCTTGCTGCGTTCAACAGTGGAGCAGCAGCTGTCCATGCAGCTCAGCGGAAGAAGACCATTCAGAAGCAGCTGGCGTGGCTGGCGACGCAGCTGAAGCAGCATGAGCAGGTCCGCGTTAGTGGCTGACACAGCCTGCATGAACAGGGTGGGCCTGGTTGGTGCGCTTACTATGGACATACTCGCATCAGTCCTCTTTCGCGCCCGCACAAAATAGCAGCAAAGGCAGGCAATTTATTGGTTAACGGGTCAACTATTGACTAGCAGCTCAACTTCTCACTGACAGCTTTCTGGGGTAGGTTCACTGCCATCATGCTGTCATGTCAGCTGTCCAGTGACCTCATAATCAAGCCATGTCGCCTAGTGCAAGTTAGCACAGCCTGAGCATCCAGAAGGTTGGAGGCCGCAGGTAAGATGGAGCAGCATGATATGTGACTTGCATGATACCTCCGCCCAATCTGTTCCAGTTTTGTATCCGCAGGTTGGAAACGCATGTGCTGTTTTAGGGGGAGAGTGGAGTTGTCACCAAAACACAGCAGCCGCCACGTTCAACGTGTACAGCTAGATGCACTGCCTGCACTGGTTTGCGCTTGCCTTTGTTTTGCTGCAGGCCAGCTCCTCTCGCCCAGTGACAAGCATTGACGTGGGTGCGATCTTTCTCTGCAAGGTTCTGGCGCTCAAGCCCTTCGGGGTAGTGGTGTTACTGGAGGATGGGACTACGCAACTACTGCACATTACCCGGGTAAGCTGCCTTTCCTGGGTTGCTTGGGCAGCTGGGGTTTTGGTTTCAAGGTTGGCGGTGCAGTCCCCCAAATGGAACTGGTGCAGTGGACCTTTCAACTGGTCCTTGGCCTAGGGCTGCCGCGGCTTGAAACGTTGTTCGCTGAGCAGTGCGGTCAGTGGCCAGCAGATGAAGCCTTGGGCCTAAGCTCCACCTCGATTATCCTTTGGGGGTACGTTGAGCAGGCAGGTAACGTCCTGACATGCGTCAGTGTTGAGCCCACTTTTGCAGCTGAGAGTGCCCACATTGTTTCGTGTTTTACCCTTACGTGTTGCTTCGTGGTTGATTCTGTGTGTGTTTGCTGCTAGTCAACTAGCCAGGTATCTTGACTCACCAACTTCCACCGTAATGTCAGTAGTTCTGTACGACGCCGCAAGCAACGGCCGTAGCTTTGCTTGGCTTCTTCTCTGATGGATACCATCTTCAAGGCTGGCTGTGCACACACGCAGTGTGTACTGGTGCGTGTTTTGCGCGTGGCTAGGCGCTGTGATGATTCCACGCAACAATACTTAGACATGCATCTGAGGAGCTTCCCGTGAGGATGCATTGCAGTGTCTGAGCGCCAATGCCACATGTTGCTTGGTTTAGCGGTCCGGGTGACCCTTTTGCACACGTGCTTATCTTTGTAGTGCCAGTTGCAAGCTTTCACAGTTTGACCTGCCCAGCTTCCTCAGCTCCCTCTTGCCTGTGTATTGTCCAGGGTGTGCCAGTAGACAGGGTTTCGGAGACGCTGTCTCGCAGCACTTGTTTTTGCTCTTGCTTGTCTATTTGCTCAGCTATGTGGTGCTAAATTTGTTCCTGTCAACACCGAGCGTGCCCACTACTCATCCAAGCGTTTGTCAATTGTAAGCGACCCATTGTGCATGGTGTACGTGTGATTGTGCATGGCGTCCATTGTGTGCATGGTGTCCATTGTGTGCATGCTGTGATTGTGCATGGTGACGCGCCAGCATCAATAAACGCTCCTCATGCCACTAGACGGTGTAGAGTGCCATGCATTGCGGCTGGCAAGGTCGTTTGTCATGTGGACATCACATGGGGACCATGTCGGATGTGCAGGTGTCCCGCGCTCGTCTTGATGCTGAGAAACTCCATGCCATGCTGCCCGTTGACACCGAACTAGCCGTACGTGTGGAGGTACAACAAACAAAAAGCGGGGATAGGCTGGCCGTGAGCACGATTTGCTTTGAGCGGTCCTCGGGGGAATGGCTGCGCAACCCATCCGCTGTCGCGGCGCATTCACGGGAGGAGTGGAGGCGGCAAGAGGACCGGCAGAAGCACACGGCGGAAGCGGGTGCAGGGGCACAGGCTGTGTCGGCACAGGGTGGTGAGGCAGCGGTGGGCAAAGGGGAAGGGGCAACGGGGGCGGCCGAGGCGAGTGCTGCCGCAGGCTTGGATGGAGCAGATGTGGGTGCAGCCGGGGACAGGGCAGCAAGGGGTGCAGGGCAAGTTGAACTAGCTGGCGGTCCTGCACGTGTGGACCTGCTCCGCTCAGCACTGCTGGCGGCTGACAGTGTGCACCTGCCTGCATTGTTAGCCACAAGCCAGGAGCCGGCAACCAACGAGCTGCTGGCTGAGTATCTCAAGGTAAACCCTATGGCAGAGGGTGTAGGTATAGATGGAAGAGAATGAGGGAGGCGGCAAGCCACGCACCAGTCAAAGCGCACGTTGGCAGGAACGTCCCCGACCCTGGTTCACAATTGCTGGTCAAAGATGTTTTGTTTGTCAGGCGAGAGATTCATCATCTCCCCGTACTCGAGCCTGGCTGTGCAACAGGCCGTGCTGTGCCATCATAGCAGTCTGCCATCTGCTTGTTGTCAAGGGTTTTCATTTTGGACGGTGTGCTGGTACGCCTTCCAAGGTTAAGAAGGTGCTGGTGATCATTTCACCGTCAAGAGTAACTGGAAAGCTATTGCCAACATGTGCTCACAGGCGGTCAAAGGCCTAGAGGCGAGGCTACGGGCTGTAATGGACGATTGCCCTTTGC
Source organism: Chloromonas sp. AAM2 (assembly GCA_004335635.1). NCBI lineage: Eukaryota > Viridiplantae > Chlorophyta > Chlorophyceae > Chlamydomonadales > Chlamydomonadaceae > Chloromonas > Chloromonas sp. AAM2. Next base: position 18,966 of record QAXH01005371.1, read on the forward strand.
CCTGGGAGGCTGGCGCTCTATTTTCCGAGGCCAACACTGCTGGCAGTGCCTTCAACAGCAACATAAGCAGCTTGTCAAGTGAGGAGCTGCGATCTGTGGCGAACCAAGCTAGTCGCATCTGGTCATGTTGTGCGCGTGCGCATCGACCGCTGGTGGCGCTTCAGCTCAGTCTGCGCTTCAAGGCTCATGCTCTACGCGCAGTGCAGGTGTGTGTGTGTGTGTGTGTGTGGGAGTGAGTGGGTGTGAGTGTGGGGGGTTGGGGGCAGAGAGAAGAGGGTTGAAGACAGGGAGAGAGAGAGTATGCACCGAGCCCACACACAGTGCTTCGTGCACACATGCATACCTGCAATCACCCATGTGCATCTGTTTAGCCCACACACAGTGCTTCGTGCACACATGCACACCTGCAATCACCCATGTGCATCTGTTTAGCCCACACACAGTGCTTCGTGCACACATGCATACCTGCAATCACCCATGTGCATCTGTTTAGCATGAGCACTGGGCACAGATCTGCCGCGAAGGGCCTGTCAGGGTGGTTGGTTCATGTTCAATCGTGCTGTCGCCTGGCATGAAGATGCACACACATGTCCAGCTCGTCAGCACACCGCACACATGGGCAGACCCCATGTCCAGGCACCGCACACATGGACAGACCCCATGTCCAGACACCGCACACATGGACAGACATGCACACGAGTTACAAGCAGACAGTGCAACGAGGCGCGGCACTTGTTCATGCCAACCGACACGTTTATCCAAATTTGTTCCGTGCGTTGTTCCACTTGTCTCCGCAGTCTAGCCGAGCGGCTGGTTCTGCGCTCCTAGCAGATCGTCAGTCCGCAGCCGTGTGTGATGGCCTAGCGCTAGCCGCTCTCACCCTGGGCGCACTCAGTGCCAGAGACCTGCCTGCACTCCTGGCCGCCACACTCGAGGGGCTGGCAGATGCGGCGACACAGCTGGAAAGAAGTGATGCCGACCATGCAGGTGCGGTGGTGGCACGTGGCATGCACGTGCAAGTGGTGTAATCATGCGCCCGATCTGTGGTTGTGCGTATGCATTTCATGTCAACAGCTTTGGTTGTTTTTCACTTGACTGAGGAGGCTGTTTTGCACTCAGAGCAGTGTTGTGATGACTGGGTTGCTGTTTGCTCGTGGTCTGCGTGACATGTACATTTGCCAGACAAACTATAGATGTAAAATGGCAACGATGGCCAGCCAACTGTCTTGGCTGCAGGCAAAGACGAGCACAACTGGCACCAGACGGTTGTTCAGGAGCAGTGGCTGCGCACAGCGGGGCCCGCGATTAGTGCATGGGCTGCAGATGGGCCGGAAGTCACTGCGAAGCAGTCCCTGGGCAGCCACGTGTTCCCTGTGCTGCAGCGGACAGGGTGGTTTGAGCAGCTGAGGGCGCAGCAGCCGGAGGCTTGGAGGCAGCTGATGGACCGTTGGTTCGGTCGGCTCAGGAGAAGGTCCGTGTGCGTGTATGTGCCAGTGTGCATGTCATTCCGCAGTTATGGCGGTTATTCCGCAGGTTTGACGATTATTACGCTTGCATAACATGCATTAGTCTTGGCGGCTCATCCGCTGCTTCCCGTGACACTTCTAGCGACTTTTGGCGGTCATTCCACACTTTTGGCAGTTTCTGGCAGTTATTCTGCTCTGGGGCCAGCTTTCAGGTCGGCCTCCACCAGGTGATTGAATTCTTACGCACAACTCTGCACCCAGTGACTGGCCCATCTCGTTGGCCAGTCTTAGGTCACGTGTATAGTGGGGCGATCTTAGAACACACACATGCTTTCATGTGTCTGTGCGTACAAGTGTTTGAGTGCGTTGCTCTGTTGCTAGTAAGTTGTATGCCTGTTGCAGCTGTGCCACACATCCTGCCTGCCTTTGCACACGCAGGCTGCTGACCTCCCGAGGTGTTGAGGATGTTGAGACTGCGGGTCCTGGTGGGGCAGATACAGAACTGCCCGCCCTGCAGCAGGCGCTGACCAATGCATTGGGGCTGCTGCGGCTGGCGCGCATCATGGGCTACACGCCACGTGGCGAGTGGTGGGCTGCAGCACTGTGTCAGTTGAAAGAAGAGGCGCCTCAGGTAGGAGCTTGTTGATGTTGTACTACATCTGACCACAAGAACTGAGGCTGATCGGTACCTGTGACACATACACATTGTTTGGATGGTTGAATGAGGTGTGGCCAGGAACAGCATCAGGTTCCTGAAGGTAGTTTAGGTGTGCTTGTTGTGATTTGAGGCTGTTGCGGCTTGCCTGATATATCGCCTCGCGAATGAGTCAGCGCATAAGGTCATGTCGTGTGGATTGCACCGGTGGATTGCACTCAGAGAGCCTTGTGTCTGGAATCCTTAAAATTAAGGCTTCTCGTTTTCTACGGCAAGTTGTAATGTGGCCGGGTATTCATGGTGGTGGGGGAGCTGGACAGGCACGATGCAGCTGGATACACTGTCAGCCTGCTTGAGTTCAGTGTATGTTGTGCTACACAATATAGCGTTAGTTCTGCGCGGGTTTTCAGGGGGGAGGTATGACAGAGACAGCAGTGGGGCTGCTGGAAATGGGCAGGCAGATGTCCTGTTTGAACCGTTGAAGTTGAGATCCCTCGTGAGACCCAAACGCCTGTCCATGTTGGCTATGTGTGCGCAGATTTGGCAGCCAGAGGCCGATCTGAGCAAGGCTGAACTGGGCCTCCTCAAGCGGCTCAAGGGCACAGCCAAAGGACTGGGAGTGGAAGGCGTTGCACTGGAAGACAATGAGGCAGTTGTTGCCTGAGGCAGGCTGCCTCTGCCAATGGTATTTTAACCAGGTGCAGCCAGGTGGTTTCTGTGCATGCCACACTGCTCCTTGCAAGGCAGCCTGGTTCGTGATGCTTGCCGCTGAACTGTCAAGGCCTGGATCAATCCGCTCCAGCAATCCTTCTGGTCAAGTCAGCTTGCTTGATTGCTGGCCCGATTGCTTGCATCAACTACAGCCGCAAAGTTGGCGGTTGGCTGGGCAAATGCCTGAAAACAACACCGGGTTGCCAGGCAAAGTCAAGAGCGCTCAAGCACAAGTGCCAGGATGAGTTTGACCAGCCTTGCTTTACATCTAGGTGGCCTCCAGTGCTACATTTTATCGTCTCCAGCGATATTTTAGAATCCAGCATGACCTGACGGCTGGTGACACATACCTTTGCTTGCTCGGACCGGCTTTGGTTGTTTTTGTTAGCTCCAGTACGCTGATCAGCTTCAGCATGTCTGTCCTTGTTTTGTGCGGTACCAGTGGCTCACTTCACACTGGCCTGCCACTTGTTCATCCTCGTGATTGCATCTGGTTCTGTTGTGACAGAGTATTCGGCCTGCCACTGGTCCACCAGGTGTCAAACTGGGCATACATATGCTACCGTTAGATGGATTCCATTTCAACGTAGGAACATCAATAGATTAGCTCAAGCACGGGAGCAGCGTTGGCTTACATGAGCCGATGTGCTAAGACAGTCATAAAGCCTTGCCTCAAGCCTTGCAATGTCTGTAATAATGATGAATTGGGTCCCTTCAGAAATGATACTGCAATGCCACCAGGAACCAGCCCTCAGGGTGCCAGCAGCTTTGTCATAAAAGCTCGTGGTTGGAAATGACGCATTTGTCTCATGGTGGCATATTGAATTGTGCTTCCTTGTTCAAGCAGATGCGTACATGACTGACGTTTTGACAGACCTACCGGTAGAAATGAAAGGGGACTGGGAATTCAGCTGCACGTCGTGGTAGTCATCAGTTTCACTGCCTACCGAACATGCTTTGACTTTTCATTTGCACAGCTGTGTGCATGCTGTGCCTTGCTAGAAGGCAGTATGCCTGTCCCTGGACAGAAAATCCGGTACATCTGCCTGACAAGCCCATCATGGCATGGCAGTGCATCCCGATTTTAATCATCAACCATCGACCACCAGCAGCAGCTGTGTTTCCGAATGGCGCGCTTGCAATGTAGGGTCATGATGAGCGATGTTGCATGTGCCTCGCCCGCCATGCACCACTTTCCAAATTGCGATTTCCGTCCGTGAGAGCCCCTGATTGCAGGCTACTGTTTTCACTTGTAAATTGCCTGCTGCCCGAGGATTGAACGAAATCTGTCCACTCCTGTCTTCATTTCAAGTCAGTTGACGCTATGACACGTCAGCTCTCATTCGAAACCCCGTCCACTAGCAGATCCAAGCGCCGCACGCTGCAGTATAGGTGATTTACACTTGGATAGGTGATCATCTGCATACATGCGCCCATCCGAAATGAGTGATCCAAATTCGTGGACGTTTTCTGTTGCATGGATCGATGGGAACAGTGTGCGAACCTAATAAAAAACGCGTAGAATAAATCAGAGCAAACTACCGAGCAATAGTTCCAACCCTGAAACTCTGCAAGGATACACGGCTTTTCAAGCATGGACACCGCACGTCGCGAAGACGGCGGGTCTGGGCACATCGTTGCTGACGAGCACGATCATAGTGACGACGCCTATTTGGAAGCAACCTCTTCATTGGAGCCAGAGGTGGGAGGTTTACATGCCAATTGAAGTTCAATGTTGTGTTCGCATGGCACCTAAACAACTTCAGCTCATGCCAGTTTGTTGGATTCATGACAGGATGACTTCGTCGCGGTGCAAGCTTACATGACGTCTAAAGCAGCTGCCTCTGATGGCCAAGAACACAAGGCAGCCAAGACAGAAGTCAGCACAGACAACACCATGCCAAGACTTGCCAAAGCTCGTCTCTGGGACAAGATTGCCTTTGTCCTTGGCTCCACAAGCATGTGGTGAGTTGGATAGCCCTGCAGCATCACATTTGAGGATCATGCATGCAGGTCGCGAAAGCGGATGCCATGAATAAGGTATCTGCAGTGCCATGGTTATGCATGCAGGGTGTGTGCTTTCTGGCTGGGTCGCACTCCTCAGTCCTTCTGGAGGCTCTACACGGTGGTGGGCATGGTGCTGTTCACAGCTAGGTTTGCCGTGTACCGGGCACGCAAATGGTGGGTTTGGGCACTACTGCACTGGTGGCACACGCACGCTGCATGCCTTGCGTCAGGCCAACTGTCATCATCAGCTGCTGATAAGCCGGGGCATCATCATTACCAGCATTGAGCATTTGATAGCATTTGCATGAAACAGAACGACGTCAGCAGGACAATGGGGCAGCATGTCAAGTCAGTTCAGCACACCATTCCAGTTCATACATGCTGCTGGCTTGGTATTACATGGTGTTGTTCTGGTGCCAGATTGGCTGTGTCTGGCAGAGACGCAGGCTGTGCCGGCGTGCCACGTGCTGTTTGTCTGCTGGTCAGACTGTTAACAAGCTTACAGCATTGCCCCTACCGCCGCACGACCTTGCATGCATGTGTTGCACATCTGCTGCCCGCATGCCTCATGCACATTCACAACATGATGCCAGACACAGCTAGTTCAGCATACGGTTTGTTCTGTGTTCCAGTGACGGTTAGTTCTGTGTTCCAGTGTCACGCACGGAATTTTTCACCGGTTGCCAGGCATTATTACCTGCTGGACCTGTGCTACGCCTGCAACGCCCTGCTTCTGGTGCACCTGTGGCTGGCACCGCACAGCAAGCTGCTGGCTCGGACAACATTCGCTTTGTGAGTGCGGCAAAGGGGTACATGCAGTTGAGTTAGCAACTCCGTTTTGTCCTCTTATCCCTGCAACACTGCCTTGCAACACACCGTTAGTTGCACAGTTCTTTCCTGGAAGCCCCACGCAATTGTGCAATTGCTATGAGCTTGGGCTGGCTTGGCTCCTTGCACTTGTATGCCGGGCACCCGAGCCCATGGCTGTGCCTGTGCCATGTGCGTCAGGGGTTGTGTGAGGACATCATGTGGCCTGCAGCCGGTCCCTCAGGTTCAGCCATACAGCCTTGTTATGCAGGCGTCCTTTCAGTTGCAGACTAGCACCCCACGCATGTCACGTGTTCCCCATGCCTGTTATCCGCAGCAACACGGGTCCACTCACAACCTCCATCATGGCGTTCAGAAACTCACTGGTCTACCACGACATGGATAGAGTGAGAAGGCAGTGACCAGGTTTACCATGAGTGATACTGCCAGCGTGACTGACAAATTGTCATCGTCATACTGACAGCATGAGCATGGGAGTGACATTGCCAGTGTGCTTGTAGACCAGCCTGGTGCTCCGGGCAACAGAGTGCACTCACCACGTTGACAGTTTCGATGGGGTGGCAATGACGGAATGCAAAGCACAGCAGAGTGGCAAAGCAAAACCCGCAAGCAGAGGTTCATGGGCAGCACTTCACCATGTTCCACGTTCGCCTGTGTTGAGCAGCAAACCAAGGTTCCATGCCCTGGCTGCTCAGGTCACCTCCCTGTTCCTTCACCTGGTGCCGGCATGCGTCTCATGGACACAGAAGTGGTATGCAGACCCTCAACGGTTCGATAAGGAACTTCACAGGTGCGCCAGCAACATGGGCAGTGCTGCGTGAACAGCTCATTGTGACCCTGAGAGGGCGCTTGACAGGTGGTATGACTGATCGCATCACTCTGTTGCGTTACTCTCCACCTCAATGTGCTGACCGATGCCCTGTGCCTTCACAGCAAGGCAATGGACATACAAAAGGTTCACACACTGCTTTTTCTTTCCCGTTTCCGCCACTACCATCGTCAGTGCACATCCGCTATGAGTCACCAGTTCATGTATCACAGCCCGAAACAATCCCAGTAGGGGCCCATGCACTGAGCGCAGACGCTAGAAAGGCTGCATACTGTCCTAACCAAGGTTTAGCACCAGAAAGCGACGTTCTAGAGTAACAGACACAGAACCCACTTGCTCCTTTCCCCTGCAGTGGTCCGGCGGGTGTGGTCGACCTGATCCTGATCCCCCTGGCCTTCTATGTCGTGTGGGCCGCCGTCTACTCGTTCGTCATCTTCGTGCTGGCGGCCAAGAGGATCCAGCGCAAGGGCTACGTCACGCTCTTCACTTACGTCACGACGTGAGTCCGCGTGACAGCAGCAGCCACCACAAGCCCATGGCTGGCCATGATAGTTATTGCAGCGGTTACTGTAGCGTGAGAACGAGCACAGCCGGCTGACTACATGCCAAGAGCTTATGTGAACATGGAGTGTCAAGGAGTAGGGAGTATGTGAGTGTGTCAAGGAGTAGGGAGTATGTGATTGTGTCAAGGAGTAGGGAGAATTTGATTGTGAATCTGAGTAGTAAATGGACGCTTGAGTGAACACCAGGTGCATCATCACTGGAGGTGGGAGATGACACAGGTGGAGATGGTCCAAATCCCTATCAGCAGCCAGGATGTCACAATGGCTTTTGTATGCTAGTCCTGAGTGCGTTGTTCTGCTGCCTGACATGCGTCGTTGTTGATTTCGAAGGGATTTGAATGCCATGTGATGGTGATGATAACCGTATGCCCGCATGTACTTGCATGTAATGACTGTGATAACCATGCACATGCACAGGCGCAAGCGCGGCACCTACGCTGAGATCGCCCGACGCGTGCCGAAGCCCATCCAGCCGATGGTGTACCTCGTCATGCACATGGCCTTCTGCGGCGCCAGCCTGCTGCTGGCGCTCATGGCCTGGCGATCGTTCCTAGCGCACACCGTGCTGCTCATCGTGGTGGCTTCCATGGCCATTGCCAACGGAGGGACCTACTACTTTGAGGTCTTTGCCAAACGGTAAGGGAGCAGCCAGGCAGAGTACGCCCTGTAGTGGTTTACTGCTTGAACTGTAAAAAAGAATCAGTCTACTGCTTGTTCAACCAACCATACCATTACGGATGGTATGTTGCTCACTGAGAGCAGCAGCAGCTTGGTTTACTACATGGTTGATGCCATATTCATTGCACAGCTTGACGCTCCTGCATGCAATGGCAGCTACCGGTGATGCAAGGCAGCTACCAGTGGCATGGGCTTGTTGACGTAGGTACTCACAGGTAGGTAACACAGTATGTAATGTCGTGTAACAAATGACCTACACGACGTTGAACTGTTTTTGGTAACCTCAGGCATCGTACATCAGGAGCTGAAAACGGCCATGCAGGCGGGACGCCGGGCACCGCCGCTGTAACATCGTAAGATACCACGTCGTTTCGCCCAGATGTTAGAGGTGTTAGATTGCTATAGATGAACTATCTGGATTTGACAAATGTGGCAACATCGTCAAGACTGTGTGAATCTTGAACCAACCATGGCTGCAATCCGTTCATTGCGTTGCCAGCAGGCAACCTGTACAGACATTCTTTTGCGGCTTGGCTGATGACGCTTGCACTTCCTCTTTGTATAATTGCTTGGGCTTCTTTGCTTGGGCACCTCTGTACTGTGCGACAAGACCTCAGCTGCGTTCCCCACAAAACAGCTGCTGTCCGCTGTCACTGTATCACTACGCCTTGGCCATGCTGAACCAAGTGTCGGAAAGGGCAACATTCATCGTGGCAGTGTGCAGGTGGCGAATTGTTTTCTTTTCACTGTAGCGTATCAAAGGCATATGCATTGTTTTGTAGCATACCAGTGACATACAATTCGTTCAAAGTGTGAAACGCCTAGGCGATGCCTGTATCCGACGCTGTAACATTAGATCATCTGTTCGACATGCATGGATCTTGTCGGCATGCATGGCTCATGTGGAAGGATGTGGTCCGTTTTAAAACATTGTTTACGTCGCAATTGGGAGATGGCCAAGTATTGCCTGCAAAGGTTACATGGCTTTTCATGGCTCGACCCACGGTCCTGCAATGGTCTCTGCTGTGTCTAGCTGCACTACCGTGGTTCAGACCATGCTATGCAAAAATGATGATGATGATGATGATGAAGTTGAGCGGTCATTTCAGGGTGTACGATTGCCTTCTCTCGTCCCCTGCGCAGCCCCTGAATCCTTTTCTAGGCCCAAAGGGATCAGATCATTCAGACATGCGTTTCCGCTATGCATTAAAAGTCGCATTTTGCATTCAGTATAACAACTGTGGTCTACTGGGCTGTTGCCATGCGGCAGTGGAGGCATTGCGGGTAAATGAAACACAGACGCACAGCTTCTTCCGATTGAAGCCTTACTCGTTGCTTCATTCAGCTTTCCTTGTCGGCCATCATCAGCTTCCGCCAACACCAGGACAAAGATGGTTGCACTCAATTGCGCAAGCCATTGGATACAACAAGAGGCCGCATCCTGATTGTCAGTGGCTGGCCCCTGACCGTTCGCCATCTCAGACCCAGACTTGTTATCCGTCCTTTGTTTCTAGCTGCGCCTGCTCAACCCATGTCTGACAGCCTATGGCAATACGCCTTTGTTTGTCTACGGTGCTTTGACTTCTGTGATCTTTGCTCTTTGCGCCTTGAAGTTGCCTTCTGTTTGCTCAGGGTTGGTCAGGACGGTATCCACTCTCGTCTCTTGCATGGCTTGCTAGCGTTCGCGCTCAGTGCATGTGGAGCCCCAATGTTTACTCTGGACTAAAGGCATGAAGTGACACAGATCAGACGTGTGTTCTGTCACCCAAAAACTCTACTAGATGAAAATGTATCAAAGGCTCACAAACAGGGTGGGAGTCAGTATGACGTACACACATCAAGAATAGCAGCCCGAGGGAAGAGTTGGCAGAAAAATTGGCACATAATGGGCAAGGAGAACCAGAGATTCTCTGAGCATCATGCAAGCTAAGCCAAGTGGTCTGTACTGATCTAGTTACTGATCTCCTGATAGCATATGCTTGAAGGAACACAAGCTTAGCTGTTCAGCTGTTTAGTTCCAGACAAACGCTGGCTTAGCAGGGAAGGTACACCCGGAGCGCTGGATGATGACGCCAGCTGCGTAGTTGCCTGCACGTGCCAGCAACCAACCAGTCAACGAATCGACCTCGCATGTGACATACACCAGCCACCAAACCATATCTTCATTGTCTTCATTAAGACAAACAACCTGCTACTTGCACCTGTTCCGATCTAGTGTGCTGCTACCACAGCACTGCTCGCCTAACTACCCACAACATAGGCCTGCCCAGCCCAGCAATGCCTGGGCTGTGGGAAGCGCACCGCAGCAGCCCCGCAACAGCCCTGTGCGTCTTCCGCCCTCATCCACACACCAACGTCCTCTCACCTGCCCTGCACGCCTCTGCAATGCCCTTGCCGCACAGCACCTGGCTCAGGAATCCGCCCACGAAGGCGTCTCCCGCGCCGTTGGTGTCAACAATCTTCTCAGAAGGCATCTGCACAAGGGTATAGAAAGGATATAGAAGGGCATAGAAGGACGTCTGCAAAGGAGCAGACATGGCTGAATTGTTACACCCCGTCACGGTACAGTACGCACACTCAAGATCGGTACAGTTCTCACACCAGAAGGTTACACGCAGACACCATCTCACCCAGGGGTTCAAGGCGGGGCCGCTAGCCTCACGCATTCGTGACATTGCGTCGGACGTCTGGACACCCCTGTCAAGCTGATGAGGAAGTAAGATTAGTTAGGATGTTGTTGTTCTCGTTCTGTGTTCGATTCCACGACTGCCCACCTTAGGAACCGGGTAGAGTGTGGTGCGCCCCTCGCTTGCCACGATGGTGGGTTGCGCCCCCTGGGTGATGACCACCACACGCGAGCGCGAGCCGTTGGCCTTGGGCATGCGGCAGATCTGCAGGCGACAAGCACGTACGACTGAGTGCAATGAACAGGCGTAGCTTGCCTACTCCTTTCTCCCTGGCGAAGGGACAAGCAGCAGAAGGGAAAACCACGTGGAACCAAATGCAAGGAAACAGAGCCGCAGGCACCCCTGGTCTCGACTGGGGGTCAACGCCTGTGACCTTGGCGTGACTTGCACACTGTGCAGCTCCACGTGCCTTCCCGTTTGTGCAAACGTTGCCTTGTTACAACCGCACGTGGCCTGTGCCATGTACAAAGCCTCAAACTTGGCACAACATCATTTTCATACTTGAACATCAGCGCATGGTGCTGGTTACTCAAGGGGAGCACCATGCAATCACATCTCAGACAGCCAAGTGTTCCAAATTATGTCCGACACCTCTATATCCCTTCCCAGCCCTATGCAGTCGGTGAGCAGCACCTGACTTGCACCCGCCCCCTCCCTCCTGCTCACCCTGCGTGCCACCTCCTCTAGGTCGCCTGTGGGCCACCCCTCGGTCTCGGCAAACGTGGCAGCCTCCAACTGCATGCCATCACTCACACAGCACAGGCCCAGATTACATGATGGCATGGCAGCAGGCAGTGGCCAGTACGGGCTGCTCAAGGAACGTAGAGCATTCATGCCCAGTGCAGGGACCTGTGATGCATGAGCATCGCGTGCAGAAGTAGTCTGCGGACCCGCCACACCCACCAGACGACGGCCAAGTACACATGTTCAACAAGGCCATCACGGACAACACAAATCAAGGTGAAAGGACCAGCAGGCGAGGTGGATGCCTCATGGACTGAGAAACTCCGCACACGACAAGACGGTACGTTGAACTAAGCCGTTGCGCATACGCAGACCAGAACCCTGATTTTTTACGGCGCCTAATCTCTCACCTCGTTTCCAAACAGGTAATCGATGCATGGCAGTGCATCCATGAGCACCTTCTTGAAGGGGGGCACTTGCATGATGAAGGGGGCGGACAGGTTCTGCAGGGAATGACCACACAACAACCACCTTAACAGCGTAGGGTGGCATTGCCAAGTGAGAAGCGCTCGAACAAGTTGGAAGCATATCACATTGCGATGACCTGCATGGAATGTGGATCTGAACTTAGGCTGCTCCGTCCTGTTTTGCATTGAGTTGGCCTGCCTTGCCTGCTTTGTTTTCTGCGTTCGTTTTGCGTTCTTGCTCAGGGTAGGCCAGGGCGGTGCCCATCCCGTTCTGTGTCCTCTGACGGCTTCCCTGGTGTAAATACACACTGGTGGGTACCCACTTGATGGCATGTGTTTGCAACAAATCCAACATACGCTTGTGCTCCCCAGCTGATGGTACGCGCACGGACGACTTGAAACCATACCCCATCGCCATCACTGCATGGGCTCCATTTCCTATTGTGGTGGGTGATCCCACTGCACAGCAGGTCCTCTCCATGCGCCCAGCATGCGTGTGTCTACCTTCCAACCCACCATGGCGTAAATCTTGTCGTTTTCTGCCACGTGCTTTGACACCATTGCAATTGCGTCCGGGGACACGGTGATGAAGAAGCCCGTGCAGTAGATCACTCGCGCCTTCTCAATCAGGTCAAAGTGCTGCTTGGCGAATTCTGCCTGCAGTCAGGAGGGACGACAACAGTCCGGTGATGATAGGACGAAGCTGCGCTGGCAGCAGCTGGGAAGCGAAAATCATGCGCCGGGTGCCTGAACTGTAGTTTGTGGAGCATGGGACCAGATACAGATGCACAGATACAGATGTAAGGTCACTGAAGCTGTGAGGCCTTGAACGCTGCTCGTTCCCAACAAAGCTGCAAAGCTGGACATGCAGTCAGTGCTGTGCTCAGTCAGGACTGTTCGTTCCTTGACCTTGAGCGCCAACACAGGTGTTCGAACAACTGTCGGACATGAAGTCAGACTTCCTGTGCTCAGGTCATGACTGTGATTGACCGCCAACCACCACGACCAGCTGCTTGATTGACCATGTGCTACTTGCCATGTCATAAGCCTGTACCTTAAAATTATTTGCTGCAGCGAGGTTGGCCACCAGAGAGCGCTCAATGCCCGTAATGCACACGGCACAAGTGCCTGTGGGAGTGCTGGGGTCAACGAGGTATTGCACCTGAACACAGCAGCAATAAAGGTCAGTGCAGCTCGCTGATCTACAGCAACCACTAGATTACGACTATTGGTTGCTTGATGATCATGGAGGTGCAGTATGTGACATGGTTGCTGTAAGTGAAATCACAAAAAGAATCACACACTCACGTTCACTCCATCCTTGCTGGCTGTCGCTGTCATGCGCTTGCCGAAATCGTCGTTACCAATGCAGCCCATGTAGCTGGTGGCTTGTGGCACTTGCAGCATCCACTGAGCCACACGTGTGGTGTTCTGGCCAGCACCGCCAGCGATGTACTCCACATTTGGCATGGCCGCAAGCTCCTGCGCCAATGTGCGTAGCATGCAGGCTGATGGCATGGATCACGGCATGTACGAGCACAGCTGTAGCATCTGATCTGATGGCTGATAACGTCCAATGGCTGTGGCGGGCGTGGATCGCGCGCACTTACCGCATACATGGGCAGGTGCTTGTCCTCTGCTAGGATCTGGTTGGCAGGCTTGAGCTGCGAGTGCATCAGCGCGCTCGGTTGGATCGAGTCTTGCGCACCCAAGTGATCCAAGGCGACAGGCAAGCACGTACCTCATACTTCTCCATGAAGCTCGCGTCCACGATGCTAGACACATCCAGCAGCGGGTTGCCAAGGCAAAGAAATGCACCCTCCATCTCTGAGTTGGCAGGTAGCAAAGGTAGCACAGTTAAGCAAGAATATCAGCACGTAATCCAATGCTTCAGGTGCAATGCCCGGTGACCGATGCTTCAAAACGCGCATCGGTCGGTTCCAGAGTCGCCATGTGCCGTAACCGCCATTGTGAGCAGTTGACACCCAGGCTGTCCCCGATGACACAAAAGAACCTGGGCGGTCTGCAATAAGCTGGCCTTGATCATGTCAGGTCAGTTGTAAGGGCAGAGTTCAGATTGCGCATGCAGTCGACACTGGCATGTCAACCCAAAGCATGTCAACCCATGCTTTCCTGCGCATGCAGGGTTGTTCAATCCCTTTGCCGAGGAGGATGACGCAGCTAACAAGCCTGCTGCGTTCAGCTTCTATAGGTCAGCATGCAATCCATGAGCACAAGCATCCCTTGAACATGCAAGCAGCCATGCGATCAAGACATGTGATCGAGGGCATGTTATCACTTCTGCATGTGCAGTGATCCGTTGGCGAGTTTTCAGCCTGGAGCAGCTCGTGGTGGGCGAGGCGGCAGGCACAGTGCATCCGGCGGCCGCCATGCAGGTGAATGCTGCCTCATAGTACACAGCAGGCATCACGCATTTCAAACTGTGCATGCATCGCCCCTGAGACACAACCATGTGTTGCCCTCCTGCTTCCTTCATGCCACGCCAGTTTGCGCTCTGGTCTACGTGCACGTCGACCATCACCGCAGCATCACAGGCTGGCTGACTTTTGCAGTATGGCGATGGCTTTGTTGTCCGCCCTGCTTTCACATTCGCTTCTAATGCAAGGGACCCACATGGGATGCTCACACTTGCCATGCTGCATGTTGCAGGACCCAGACCCCCACCAGGAGCGCCCAGCCAAGGCATGCCACCACCCCAGCACCAAGGCCCGCCCCAGCATGCGCCCATGCAAGGCTTTGGGGGTCAGCATGCATCGCCCGGCCACTGGCAGGCCCCACCCATGGCAGCCCATGGAGCCCACTCACCACTCTTCCCATCACACCCCAATGACAGCATGATGCAGTACTCAGGCGGCCAAGGTGCCCATGGTTATGGGCCCAGGGGAGGACATGGCGGGAGAGGCAGGGGCCAGGGGTTGCCAAGACCCCCGGGTGCCCCTCCACCCTCACATGGCATGGGCTGGCAGGCACACCAAGGGGTCCCCATGCAGACGCATGGCATGAGCTGGCAGGAGCAGCAGGGCGGCTCCATGCAGCCGCATGCCATGGGTTTGCGTGGGCCGCCTGGGCCGGGGCATGTGGGGCAGCACAAGGTGCAGAGGACAGGACCGGACTCACGCTTCCATGGGGGGGGTGCAGGAGGTAAGCCTCTATCAAATGGTCATCATGTGCTTGACAGCTAGGTAGATGGATAACCCAGACATGCAAGCACCTGAAATCTGACTTGAAACATGAGCAAAGGAAGCGCAAGGCCAACCTTGCAGTGTGTACACATGCTGCTTTCAGATATTGCATCGCTGCACTCAAGGGCACTCAACAAAAGCCACTCAACACCAGATCTGATTGGCATGTGTGCGTCAGCAACATGTCCGAAAATGCCATGTAATGTATGTTCCTGGACCAGGGTTTCGTTCAGGAATGCTGGCATTACGAATCCAAAGCCCCGATTGTTGCAGGTGGCATTAGAGGCATGAGTGTGCGTGAGCCCTACCAGAGCTGTGAGCTGTGAAGCAGCACACAGCCGCTTCCTTCCCCGGAGGGGAAGTAGGGAATGCTTCGCATTCCCCAAAAGCTTTGGTTCGCTTCACGAACCGCTGAAAAACCCACCAAAGCTGTGCTTACATGTGTCATGCAGGGCCTAGGCCGTTCAGTGGGCCACAAGGGGGCAGAGGGCCCGGAGGGCGGCATGGGAACGGCCCTTCCTCTGACATGGCCCGTTTCTATAAGCCCAGTTTTTCAGCTGATCCCTGGATGCCGCTCATGCGTGGCAGCAGCAGCACTAGCCAACCTTCAGTTCAAGGGACGGTTCAGGGGCAGCATGGTGCACAGGGGATGCCTGGGAGGACAGGGCAGAGGCAGGCACAGCCGCCACTGGCTGCTGCTGCGGCTGATACAGGCACTGAAGCAGGGGCAAGCAGTCGACGTCTGTCGATAGCTGAAATCATGCAGAATGCCATGGAGGACTTTGAATGAACGGGATAGTGACAATTGCTGCATTTGAATTTTGAAGTGCTCCTCAAACAGTCAAGACTATCTGCCTTGCATTCAATGATTGGGTCAGAAGTGCTGGCAACAGGGTCAGGGGTGGCTGCTTGTATTTGTTACTTGACGCTGGCTTTGTTACTTTTGCTGCTCGAACAATTCTGACTCGTCTGCGCTGACTGGGGCCCCCATTGATTCAAACGGTCGGTGGCAATGGAGGAACTACTTCGTTGACAGGAAGCAGGGACGCACGCCAGCCATGATATAGTGGGCACGCCACACGCATGCACAGATCTGCTCTGGGTGGTCACTGCGCATGCCCAGTCTGTTGGCTAATCCAATCAGTCTATGTGAACTTGATGGGATGGTGGCCGTTGTTGATTATGTGTTTGGACTTCTTCTCAGTTCTTCTGCTCCTCGGACAAGGAAGCATTGTCTGCGCAACAACTTGGGCGTGTTCTCAACGATCAGTGGCAATGAACAAATGGCTTATCGTTAAGAATGGATCAACGGCAAGTATCAGTCATTGATGTGTTGAGCGTTTGAGATGTCAATGCGAACTGTCGGACCTGTCTGTTGGACGTGAATTGGTCTGTTGGCTAACTCAATTGGTATATGTCAACTATGGCTTGGGGTGCCATCATGACTTTGCCTGCCATTTACTATTTACTTAATTTCTCATATGCAAGTCTCTGGACCGAGCCATCCCTGAGGGCGCTGACCAGCTTAAAGGACAGAGATGTCCGTCCCCCTCCGCGTCCTCTGGCAGCTTCCCTGGTGTAAAAACATGACATGCAACTTCTCAAAGCTGGCTTCATACATGAAAGCATCCCCAAATCTTACAAGTTCTTGCTGACAGGTGAGGTTGCAAGAGAGGGCGTAAGTCTACGAGGCAGACACCCTTCAAGAACTGTGAGTAACCCAGGGGCCCCCTGAGCCTGTGCCACCGGCCCCCTGAGCTTCCGATGGTCCTGCGGCCGTGCAGCATGCGGTAGGCCGGGAAACTCGCTGCGCCCCTCGTCAAGCACATTTCCCTGCACGTGTGATGTCAGAAGTGGTCATTTCAGGTATCAGAACAAGCACTGAGACTGTGGCACTTGCTTGCAACCAAACGTTTTTGGGTTCTGTCATATGGCTTTGTGCCATGGCAGTCAAGAAGCAGGAAATAAGACAACTGTGTCTCAGGCGCAGGAGTGATGCCACATACACTCATGATGATAACAGTGATACTTGACGAACTGAATGCAGACACAGGGCGTAGCTCGAGAAGAATACTCTATCGCTTTAGCCAAGGCAGAAGAGCCGTGCTCAGATGCACACCAACATCACGATAAGCAGCAGGAGCGGCTAAACCACAAGCAAGGAACAATGACATGACGGTGCGTGGCAAGCCGTTAGCCAAACCACACTTGGGCTTGCCGCCAGATCCAACAACAGCAAGTACCCCAACAACACCTGTGCTACCGAACCAGATTGGGGGTTGCAAGTGCCACGTAATAATGATGATAACGATAGTGATGATGATGACGATGTTGGTGATGATACCGATGTTGGTGATGATGGCATGGCTTACCTGCAGCTCAGGCCGTCTCCGCTTGGCCCCCGGCGGGAGGCACGCCGCGGGCAGGCACCCGCCACACGATACGGCCGCCGCATGGCCAAGCCGCACCGCACACGTGCGCGCCATAGCCATGGTGCCAGGCGCCTTGTGCGCATGATGCAACACAGCCGGAGGGTCAGCTGGGCCGTTAGAGGTGGAGGTTGTAGTGGTGGGGTGAATGTGACTGGCCGTGCTGCCCTGGTTGGGCGGTGTGTGGGAGGTGCGGAACTGGGAGGGCGCGTTGTCCTGGTATCGCCACTCGTTCTGACCCCAGATCTGCATGCAGTAGATGTTGGCACAGGCGTACTAGCCTCCATGTGCAAGTAGGATGTCTTTGCCAGCAATCAAGAACACAATGATTTACAACCAGGGGCACAGACAGGGGCACTTGTTCTGATCAAATGCAGACAACATGATGACATGTTCTTGCACGGAAGCCGTGACAGGACACGGGAAGGGATGTGTACCGCCCTGACCTACCCTAGGCCCTATAATACCTGGTAGCAGAGGGTTAACAACCTCTACAAAACGATGCGCAACCTGCATTGTGCACGGCTGCGCTATTCTGCGAGCTGCCTTTTCACTGCTGCATCGCCAGCTGTACGTCATCAGGTTCTCATACCGGTACAGTCCCGCTCTACCCGTTCCCATGCCGTTGAGTGGAGATTTCAATCCCTTGCCTTTGGTACTCACTATCACCCTCCCTCCACCAAGGGGTACAGTACCCTAAGCCATCATAGAAGAAGAAAGGCAGGAACAGAGGCAGAAACAGGCCCGAAGGCAGAAAGTCCACGGGTGCGAAAGACGTGAAACATGTCATGGCCGCACCTGCTGCATGATGACGGCCAGTCCCGGGTCATGTGCTGCCAGTTTGCCACGTGTGTTGATGCCGCCGTTCACATCCTCACGCACTGTGGCCTCAAACCAGGCCTGCAAGCAACAGACGCCAAGCCAACCTGGAATGACCGGAACAACAAGGGCTGATCAGCCTCACGACAACGCACACGCAGCTGCACGCATGGCAGCAAGCTTGTGAGGGGTGCCTTCACTCATGTTTTTCAACCTTAAACAGATCAGGGCAGACACACAAACTCTTGCATTTGTAACATAGTTTATGCTCATGTGTTATACGCATGCACAACCCCCACGCCTCCACAACCTATCCCACGGTCCCATGGGTGTGTTGAACCAGCCCTCTACCTGGGAGCCCTCAGCCCAGTACTCGTCAGCATTCTCCAGTGCATAGCAGCCTGTATGCACAGTGAAGATCAGGCATGCAGTGGTAAGATTCCAACCTTCACACGACCGGGAACAGAACCATGTCCGTTGTGATGAGAGCCTTATGTAGAGATGAGCTGCCCAGCTGCCCCAGGACCGGTGGGCGTTACCAACTGAGGTCGCAGGAGAGCCGAGCGGGCTCAGCATGCAACATTGACGCTGTGCGTGAGACGGATGGGCACAAGGCAAGGATGGCGGCATGAGGAGGCGCCTGTGGCCCACAGCACATGGATTACGGATCCACAGCTCCCTGCCGCACGACGCATGCTCAGCATGGAAGGGCGCCGGTGGTCGCCAGAAGCAGATACGTTGCTGACCTGGACCATATGGCGCCACACCATTACTGTAACATGTGCTTAGAGTAACCTTATCACGTGACTTCCCCCATCCATCCCCTCCCATGCAAACCTACCTTGTGAGTACAGCCCAAGCTTGAGTGCGTTTTCATGCAGCCGTCGCACCGCCTGCCGCTGCTCCTCAGTCATACCCACTGCAGGGACGAAGGCATAGCATCCGTTGATGATAACGGCCTTTACATGGCCTTCAGTCCGGGGAGGACCGATCAGCAAGGGCAAGGGATGAAGGCACGGACGGCGCTGCTGCATTGTGTTAGAACCAGCTACACAGCACACTTTGGTATGCCAAGCCCTCATGGTGATGTCAATGGTCATCCCTACTAACAAGCCCAAGTTGTCTTGAACCCATGTGTGCACTGGTATATGACCGTATGAACCTGATTTGGTGTCAGCCCGTATCACTGGTCGGTGCAGCAGAGGCTTGCCCGAACCCAGTTCACGCTAACATGAGACCCTGCGCCAGTGTGTGTACCTGCTCAGTGAACCTCAAGCCTTGTTTCAGCAAACCGCCCACAAAGCGCCTGACATCACCCACACTTCATGACAGATATGGCATCCCACACAGCGTATGCCCAATTCCTACCAACAAGAACAAATAGTACCAAACCTAATACAGGTGTACAAACGCTTCAGCGCGTACTCATCAGTCCATCACATGGTTGCATGCAGCCTCAGCCTTGTTTCAGTGAATTGCCACCACCCATACCGGCTTGACTCACAGTTCATGACAGTGTGCGCAAACTCGTGTAGCAGGATGTTCTCTGAGGGGTACCGCCTGAGCAGTAAACATAACACCACACAGCGTCATCTCTAGAGGGGCGCACACGCACAGCAGTTTGTGGTTTTGATGATTGAGTTTTTTTGGATTGCAGCGAACATGGTTTTGCAGCCACAATGTGAACCTGACAGGACGCAGAGACTGTAGCGATGAAAGCAACCAACTCATCAGGATGCCCTGCCCTGCCCGATACGTTACTGTCTGACATGTGATAGCATAGGACGCGTTACATAACGTTTGACCTGGTTTGGTGACAACATCATGACCTGTGAGGGTGAGCTGGCCATGGCCCCAAGCTTTGGATTCGGCCCCTTGTCGCTGTACTTCACTGGAACAGGTTCACACACATGCCACCTGCCGGTTCATGTTGCCGCCATCAGTACACAACGTAACAAGCAACCACTGCCTTGCAGACAAAAAAGAAGTTTGCCATTTCTGGGACAATTTTGAAACTGTCACTGAAAAGTGCTGGTTGCAATGGGGGCAAAAGTGCAGTTTGCGTGCATTCTTGCTTACAGATGAAGTGGCCAGCCTGGACATGTTTGTGATGGACACATAGTGTTGCCTGCCCAGTGAACCTGCTGCTGTCCTTTGCTGTCTCCACTTGGCAATCCACCTCATTCATGCATGCGATGAGTTCATGCCTTATGACCTCAGGTGTTGTGACCACCCTGAAG
>QAXH01005372.1:1125-12168 GCA_004335635.1 Chloromonas sp. AAM2
GAACGTTTCTGCTGAGGGGTGCGGCCCTCTAGGGAAGTCAAAGATACCAGGCGTGACGGGGAATGGCCCGTAGTTAACGTAAAAGGGCGTGTTTTGAATGCTCTCTTGCCAACTGTTGTTAATGGCAAACTCTGCGAACGGGAGAGCATTGTCCCAGTTAGTGTGCGGTGTTGTGCAGTAATGCCTGAGCATATCCTCCAGCGTTCGATTCGCTCTTTCCGTTTGTCCGTCTGTCTGAGGATGGTTGGCACTGCTCTTGCCGTGTGCCATGCCTACTATGCGACACAATGCCGCCCAGAGGCTTTCTTCCAGTGTGTGCCTCTGTCTGACACGATATGGCGTGGCATCCCATGCAACCGATACCCGTTTTGCAAAGTCCTCTGCTTGCATGGATTCTGAGCAAGGCGCCAAGTGGACCATTTTGGACAACAGGTCTACGAACACGCATATGGAATCATGGCCAGCAGCCGTTTTGGGCAATTTAACGATTAGGTCAAACGAAACTGACTCCCAACGCTAACCTGGCACTGGCAACGGTTGCAGAAAACCTTGTGAAGTGTTTCATGACTTGTCACGTTGGCACAGATCACAGTGTGTGACGTACTGGTGTACATCACGCCTCATCCCCTCCCACCAAAATAACCGTGACACCCGTTCCAGGGTCTTTGTGATACCCACGTGACCGGCGTACTGCGCGTCATGCATCTCATGCAAGATAGCGTCTTTGAGTGACGTACTGTCAGGCACAAATACCGTACCGTTACCACTGAGGTACAACCCATCTTCTGACAGATCTAGATGGTCCGTGAAATCAAGGTCAGACATGCGTGGGTCGGCAGCATATGCCTCGAGGATTTGATCTTTGAGGTTGAGCGGGTGAGCCGGAGGCAACGGTGCCTGTGGGTGCGGTGCCTGAGCGATTTCTGATGCCACTGGCGTGACTGCTGACTGTGCGTTAGCAACAACTGGTTCTAGCAATGGAGTAATTGGTTCCGGCGGCGTGACTGTCGAGCTCTGTGGCGGCACCGGTGCCTTTGCCTACGAGTGACCATGGACAGCAAACCTTTGACTGCCCACCTGGCAACGGCCAACAACGGGGTTCTACTGATAGGATCAGCCACATGACCTACACCAGGCTCGTACAGGATTTTGAAATTGAAGCGAGATAGGAACTCAGACCAGCGTGCCTGCCTACGTGACAAGTCTGGTATTGTTGCCAAATGCGTCAGGGGTTGATGATCTGTGATGAGTTTGGCCTCACTGCCCTCTAACATCTCCACTCTTGGCAGGCTCTGACTAACCCCAGGAGCTCTTGGTCTGTGGTGTGATAGTTGCGCTCTGGTGTAGTGAACTTCTTACTGGTGTATGCTATGACACGCCCTTCCTGCATGAGAACACCTCCTGTGCCCAACATGCTTGCATCGGCACACACTTCAAACGGTTTGGTGAAGTCAGGCAGAGTTAGTACGGGCGGTGATGTCAGGGCTTCCTTGATGGACTCAAAGGCTGCGACTTTGTCCGGGGGCCAACCATGCCATGGGTAATCTTGAGCAGCGTCGTGCGTAATGGATGTCAGGGGTGCAGTAAGGGTACTGTGTAGCGACGCAGGAAGTTGGCCAGACCTAGAAAACCTTGCAGATCTTTCAGATTTCGTGGCAACGGCCAGTCAACGATGGTTTTGATCTTGCGAGGGTCCGCCTTGAGACCATCACCTCTTAACACATGGCCCAGGAACGTGAGGCTGGATTTGGCGAAGGAACCCTTGGAAAGTTTGGAAAAAAGACGGTTTGTCCTGAGCGTTTCTAAAAGCGCCTCCAGATGGATCACGTGGTCTGCTATGAAACGGCTCATACAGAGACAGTCGTCAAGTTACAGGGCTACTGTTTTGTTCATCTAGAGATGCCTGAACACGTTATCCATCACTCTTTGAAACGTGGCAGGGGCGTTGGTTAAGCCAAAGCACAGCACTTTGAACTGAAACTGGCCTAAGGGAGTGACAAAGGCAGTTTTAGGCACATCCTCTTGTGTGATTCGTATCTGATGATAGCCGGCTTGCAGGTCAATTGAACTGAACACTGTGCATCCTGCTGCTCTATCAAACAGGTCATTTATCCGAGGTAAGGGGTACCGGTCCCGTACGGTGATCTTGTTTAGCATCCTATAGTCAATGCACATTTGCAGAGTGCCATCTTTCTTCTCCACGAACAGAACTGGTGACCCGTAGGGTGGACTGCTGGGTTCGATGTACCCTTTAGCAAGCAAATCAGTTATCTGCCGTTTCACTTCTTCTCTTTCTGGCGGTGGACTTGAACCTGGCTCTAGGTTGATGGTGTGTCCAACCCCTCTGTCTGGCGGGAGGCCCTCCCAGGGTCCTCCCAAGGTTGAACACATCTGGGTACTTGTCCAAAACAGCTTGGATTTCGACAGGCAAGCATTCAGGTTCAGTTTCAGCAGTAGCACCCATTAATGCAACGAAACCGTCACTCGGCTGCTCGTCCTCTGACGGTTGAGTTGGTGGCACAAACTGGGGTTTGACATAGGCTAGAAACCGTTTTGCACCTTGTTTAAGCAACTTGCTGGCTTGCTTAGGCGTGATGAGTGACGGTGGGGGCAGGCCTAGGCGGTCTACACAGGACATGATCAGAAGTTTTGGGATCAGAAGATATCGTCAACCATATCTGGCAGGGGGTCTGTGTCTGGTTTGAGCTCAATGATTTTGCCGCCGTGGTGAACTTCTGCCAAGCGTTTGAAGAAGTTGAGGCTGATGCCATGATGTTGTAGCCAATCGCACCCAAAAATCATGTCAACATCTTCAAGCACATCATCTAACAAGTATGCTGTGACTTCACTGTGCCAACCTTGTATGGTGAGTTTGCCGGCAATGGTTTCTGTGCATCTTATGGAGTGGCCACCAGGGATTGAAACGGTTAGAGGTTGAGCAGGTGTGATTGCCAAATCATCATTGGTATGTTGGAGAGCTTTTCGCCTGCGTGTGTGTGTGTTGCACCAGAGTCCATAATACCCGTAATCTTGACACCTGCCAGATTCATCTGAAACTGAAACGTGGTGCCTGGCGCGTGTGATGTTCTGGGGAGGGTAGCCAAACTTGGATCAGCACGCGAGTTACACTATCGGCTCGCAGTTTCGGCAGTTACACCAGCATGCCTATCCCTTTTGGACAGCTGGGCAGGTCCCTAGTGGCTAGCATTCTGGCGCGGGGGGTAGTTAACCCTTGGGCCTGTGGCACGTGGCTGTGGTGGTGGTGGCACCTTCTCTTCTGGGGTCATGTATGCACCTAGGGGGCCTGATGCATCACACTTTCGGATCATATGATTTGGTCTACCGCAGTGAATGCATTTGCCGTCCCTCATCCACTGGCCCTTGAAGGCTGCCCTGGCTGCTGGCACACTTGCATAGCCCATGACGTCACGTCTGGCACGTGGCGGTGGGGGCGGCGGCTCTTGCGTGTAGGGGAAGGGGCGTTTGTTGGTAGGCACAGCAGCCATTCTGGCCTCAAACTTCCTGTCGCGCTCCCAGTTCGCGCTCTTCTTCGCATTCCCTTTCCCTTTGCCTCAGTGGTTGGCGTTGTTCGAAAACGTCCGCATACTGCAAATGCATGGGCGCGGCACGCGCTTTCGTAGCTGTGTTGTACGTTCGTCCAGGTTTTCGAGTGGTTTGCCTCCATTAAGGGAATGTTTCTGGGAGACCGGGTAGTTCCCTGGCATCGTTGTTAGCTTTATGATTTCCGCCCTCTTCTTGGCTGGTGATGTTGGACTCTTCACTGCAGTACATGCAGTTAGCCGTGTGCACCTTCATGCCTTCGGGCTCAACTTTACAGACTGGTGACACTGTAACCCTGGTCTGTGGCTGAGGTGTTCTTTGATCTCTGCGTACTCGGTTATTTCTGGACTCCCTGGTGTGCGTTCCTCAGGGCGCGTACCATGTGCATTATCTTCGGAGTCGGACCCCTTAATATGCTTCGTAGTAGTTGGACGTTTTTCGCACCGAGGAGCTGGCGGTTGGTCCTGCCCTGACCCTGTCATCTGTAAGCTGTCTGTGCAACTCACTGTTCAAGTAAGAAAGATGAATGGTGGAGATTTTCTAGGCGGCATGGCTATATTGGGCCTGACTGTAGGGCTAAGTATCGTATCGCACGGAAAAAGCCTGGAGAAGCTTGGGAACAGCTTGGCGAGCAGCATCTTGGTAAGTGGCCTTGCCTCTGCGCGCCCGGTGCAGTCTCCCTTCTTGGCATTGTTCAATCGCCAATGCTTTGCCTCGCCCACGCTCTCTTACCAACCCAAACGACCGCGGCAAAAGCATCCTGCCCGTGATGGCCCTGTCTCTGGGGCCTTACAATCGTAGGCCAACAGACCAGTTGGTGAGCGGGATGTTTGCACCTGCCCTGCGGTGTTGCAAGCAGACATTGGGCCACCTGCGCAAGTGTGTTCGATTCCATGCCTTGACTGGCCTCAATGCAATGCTCGTACTTGACTGGCATGCCATGTATCTGTAGGCCAATGACCAGGTCATGGCTGGCACACAACGGTACAGTCAGACGAAGACCTTCTCAAGTGTGTTCAATGGCATGGCCTGACTGCTAATTCAAGTGTTCAAGGCCTTGCTTGTAGGATGCGTTTGTGTCTGTTATGCGAATCCATGGGTGGGATGCACAAACAGTGCAAAGTATCACCCATGAGACAGTATGTAGGTCGATTTCAAGGACAGTGCTTGGTGCTTGCATGGCACCTGGTTCTGACCCCGCTCATGTAATACAGATACAGTGAGGATGATGACTATAAACTTCATGGAGACTGTAAACTCTGGCGACTACCCAGAGAGTAGACATGTCAGCACTTCATAATTGGAGCCTCGCACAGGTACCGCTATCATAGTCTGATAGGCCATGAGGGAGTGCAGGTGTCAAGCGGCAAGTCAAGCCCGTCACAGCAGCGAGCCAACGTACACAAACATGCCTACCGGTGCGGACCTCGAGTACTGGTACCATTGTAGTGCAGTGGTTGCTAATGGGTGCGGTCAGTGAGGCCAGGCACCGATGATCAAATGATTGGGCACTCAGGAGCATGCAGCCAAAGCTCAACCACACAAGCGATGTTGAAAGCTCGACTACTTACGCTCATGCACCTTTCTCAGAATGGTGTGTGCTGACAAGACAAGCCCTTTCAGGTATGGTGCTCTGGGGGTTGTAGGTCTGATGTGCTCCTGACACCTTTCGCCTTACTGGGTTACGTGGCAAGCCCTGCTCTGATTCAAGCGTGATTTGTACCATGATCTCTGTACCATCTCTCTGTTCGATTGCAGGGTACCATGATCTCTGTACCATCCCTCTGTTCACTATGCTGCATGCCCATGCAATACCCTGCCTGATGCTGTTACATGCCAGTAGTAGCCACAAACACAAAGTCCGTGCCTGTCTCGCTACTGTTCCTTTGATTGTACGTGTGGTTTATCTCATGGCTGGTCAATGATTGGCTCTCGCTCTCTGCAACATAGGGTCACAAATGCCTCACGTTTGGACAAGCATGAATGGACACAGGGACATGGGAGCGTCATTGCTGGCAGACACCCTCCATCAGTTAGCCCTGGGTGAAGTGGCGGCCCAAACATGCCAAAGCATGGGTACTGAATTACATTGAACATGGCAACCATGACGCTTCCAATTCGCTTCAACTGAGCTGGATGCTGAAGCACATGTGACTGCCCCTCCAGTACTGTGCTGCCTCAATCTCAAGGTGCCCCAAGAAAGACTAGCAGCATCTATGCCAGTGATGCCAACTATGATGCGGCAGGGTCTAAGGTATGGTCAAACGTGAACTGTCAGCGTTCACGTTGCCCTCAGCGAACAATGGGCAAGGCTGCACAACGGAACATGGCTTTTGGCAAGGGCAGTGTTCTTTGTACAAACAGTCATGCTAGCGGCCTGGCATTGGAGCATAGCCATGATACTCCGCATCGGCGGTGACCATAATCAACCTCACAAAACTGAACTGTCTCCAACTAACATTCCCTCTCCACACTGATTTGTTCGCAGAAAACTGGTAGCACGGCCAGTTTTGGAAGCAAAGACAGTCTGAAAGCCCCGGGCTCAAAACCTACTGGCAGTCACAGCCCACTCACAGCCCCTACATCGCAGTTGGAAGCTTTTATGCTGTGGCAACTGTGTACAACTCTGCGCCTGCGAACTCTCCTTGTTGAATTGGGGTTTTCTTCCACAGCTCAAGCAGTACCATGCACGACCCAGTACCGTAAACCAGCCCAATCCTAACAGGGCATCCAGCGTCCATCAAGACTCCAAGTGCTGCCGTGATTGACAACACTCTCCTAGACCACGCACTTGCCCCTCACAGTCCCGACGTAGAACACCCAGACACGTCATCTGAGCTCAGACCTGGTGTTGAATGTTAACTGCGTCCACTCACGACAGAATTGACGGCCTCCAAACCTCACTATAATCAGGACCCTTGCATCTGACCTATACCCAGACCTCTGAACAAGAACGGACCTCATCCAAACCCTCCCCGACACAGTCAGCGCCTGATGGCGTGGACTTGTCCTTCCCTTTGCCTGTGTCTTTCCCGGCTGCCATCTCTCCTTGCAAATGGGTGTGATGTCAATTGCCGTCTCCTTGCCTGTTGCCTGTAGGCGGGCCGCTGCCTGACTGCTGTCTGTGGCTGCACGGAGCACGTCCGCCACTGCCAAGTACTCGAGAGGAATGCGGTGACGCGGGCACTGCTCCGGAGGGGAACGATTCGGGCTGCAGGGAAACACAAAGTACAGTAGGCAAATCAAAATCGGGTACAGCTGACTAGTGGCTTGAAGCACAACACTTGAAGCTGAGCTAGTGATTAGTTTGCATGCAAAGGAGAAATGCGGGCACTACTCCAGAGAAGAGCCATTTGAGCTGCAGGGTACCCACAGTACACCAGGCGGCACACCAGACAAAGCTGGCTAATAATTTGGGCTTCATGCCGAACCAGTTGCAAGCCAAGCTGTCGATCGCTTTGGAGGGCTGTCAGTCCGGGACAGAAGCCAGCCACCGACTACATCGGCCGCACACAAGTGAATCTGGCATCAAAGCCTATCATCAGCATCCGTCACACGTCTGCATGCTTGCTGCTCACCTCCTCCAACACTCCGCTGATGGGCGTGGGCATGTACGAGTGCGTCATGCGGGATTTGTAGTTGGGCTTGTCGTAGCAGTTCATGCCCCAGTCCACATCTGCAACAACACAAAACACATATCTTCAAACAATAACTACACTCACTCATTTGTGATTGGAAGCGGCTGGATCTAGAACACGCCTGTGTCAGCCTGTCTGGCCACTCCATGTCGGTCTACCCCACCGCCTTTGCCGTTTGTGAAATGGGTCATCTTCTTCGCCCTGTCCTCCAAAACGAGCCAGACTTGTGGTTGTACATTTCGCCTTCAGCTGCTCAGCATTGAGATGACCAATCCCATACAACGAGGAAACCACACTCACTGAATGCCAACTTGACTAAGGTGCAGACTTCCGGGCTGTTTGTCCCTGTCCCTCAAAGCCACACACATACCTGTGAGGAGCAGCCCCCAAAGGTAGGTGGCAGCGCTTGCCACCTCAAGCATGGACGCCAGGTCCCTGCACGCACTTATATAGTCCAGCAGGCGCGTCTGTGAGTCCACCTGCCCCTGCCCGCGCACACCCTCGCGCATCCTGCACCAGCAGCTGGATGCAGTTGCCCTGCCGCAGATCAGCACCCCTGCCCACCACAGGGGGGTCGCCCACTACCAACACAGCCGTACCTGAGGCAACGCTGGGCAATCAACAGCGTTGAGACAAGGGACAAAACATATGCTGACAGTCAGATGGAAGACTACTCAAGGCACCAGGATCCATGCCCAACCAAACCAGTGCTTTTCAACACAGTGCCCAACGACCGATTTCGTTGGGCATGGTGCCTTGGGTGCACACAGGGCCACACCTGGGAGGCTGGGAGATAGTGAGGGCTGCGTGGATGGACCCAGGCCGAGCCATGCACTGGGCAACATACAGTGTTCGATACGACCACTCAGGTAGTCAGGCTGCACATGACCAGAGGGCAGAGGATGAACAGCCGCTCACTCACTCTTGCCTTGCCATCAATCACTCACTGCTTTCCATCAATCACTCTTCCACAATCTCCTGCAGCGCCGCAGCTGCCAATCCTCGGGACCGAGCTGAGAGGCAGGCTTGCCATTGTCCGAAGCCACAGCCACCACTGCAGTGTCCAGGAGCTCGTCCCTGCAGGGCGACACGACATGCATGGGACTGGCGCTCAGGACCCAAGCTAGCGGCCAGCATGCATGAACATCCACTACATGGCAATGCACACCTGCATGGTAAGCGCAGGGTTCAACATTCATGGGGTGTGATAGCTCCCTGGCTGGAGGGCCAACAATACACATGACCACTGTGATCAGGCTACCTTGAGCCGTCATCCTAGCGCATCCAGCATATCCACGACCGCTGCCAAAGCCTGCACCTTGCGCCCGCTGCTGTCCTCCTCCTCCTCGCTATCGTCAGAGTTAAACTCAAGACTCATACACGACCACGAGACAAGGAGCTGCAGAGCGAAGCAACATGACATAAAGGCACAGGGTGGGCTGGCAGCTCTGAGGCAACAGCGCAAGCAACATCCAAGGCACAGGGTTGGCTGACAACGCTGGAACAGCGCCCTGAGGCCAGAGGATTGGCTGATGTCAAGGCGAGCATTCTGCCACCCATACGGCGACATCATTCACATCCCGTCATGTTGCTCAGAAGGACTGGGTGTGCCAAAGTGGTACTGCAACACAAAGGCCAGCACATATGTATTGTCAGGCGCACAGGTACGGCTACAACATGACTTGCCTTGTCCTTTTACCACAGTATGATGACATTATGCAGGAACAACCACTGCTAGACGCAAGCCCCAGTAACAGCCACTGCTAGACGCAAACTCCAGTCCTCAGGTGGCTACTTGCCTGAGTTCGGGCTGCTGGCCGTCCTAGCCGGCCTCCATTGCCAGCTTCTCGGGTATGGGAGTCATGGTGTGAGTGCTGCCGCGCAAACATCGGATGCGCCAGATGCACGGGCTGAGCGCTCTAAGCGCCTGCAAGGGCACCCGTAAAGGTAGGACTCGTTGAGAAGAATAGGCCAGGACAACAGGGGTGAAATCCATACAGAGAGATGGAACCGTGTTACTCAAGTAATTGGTGGCCGTTGCCATGCTAGGTGTGTGTCAATGGCAGTGGTGTGTCACATGGTGTGTGTCAATGGCAGTGGGGTGTCGCATGGTGTGTGTCAACGGCAGTGGTGTGTCACATGGTGTGCGTCAATGGCACTGGTGTGTCACATGGTGCGTGTCAACGGCAGTGGTGTGTCACATGGTGTGTGTCATCGGCAGTGGTGTGTCACATGGTGTGTGTTGCTGGCAGGCTGACTGACTGAAGCTGTTATTATAACTGAAGCTGCCTGCTGGATATTCCCAGGCCCGACAGCTGTGCATGAGGTCAACCTGCAGGCTACCTCCAAGCGCTGTATCTGCCCTGTCAACAGGGTGTGGGTTACTGCTCACCTGCACCCAGCGCGGGTCTGCGAATACTGGTAAGGAGGTGAATCGCGTGCTCTCATGGGCCAACGAACTGAGCCCACACCTCGGCTGACGTGTCTGCATGCACGTTTGCCAGCGCATGCAGGCATGAATACAGCTTGTTCTGAGCCCACGCGGCCGCGTAGCACAGTCATTGCATGTAGCACATGACCATGAGATAAACCACACGTAGAATCAATGAACTTGTTGAACTCTGCTTAAGGTTGGTGGGTAGTTCCCTGGCATCGTTGTGAGCTTTATGATTTCCGCCCTCTTCTTGGCTGGTGATGTTGGACTCTTCACTGCAGTACATGCAGTTAGCCATGTGCAGCTTCATGCCTTCGGGCTCAACTTTAGAGACTGGTGACACTGTAACCTGGCTGAGGTGTTCTTTGATCTCTGCGTACTCGGTTATTTCTGGACTCCCTGGCATGCGTTTCTCAGGGCGCGTACCATGTACATTATCTTCGGAGTCGGACCCCTTAATATGCTTCGGAGTAGTTAGACGTTTTTCGCACCGAGGAGCTGGCGGTTGGTCCGTATGTTTTCCTGCCCTGACCCTGTCATCTGTAAGCTGTCTGTGCGAATCACTGTTCAAGTAAGAAAGATGAATGGTGGAGATTTTAATTGGGTTAAAATTAGGCCTTGACTGGCCTCAATGCAATGTGGCAGTAAGCGATTGCTCGTACTTGACTGGCATGCCATGTATCTGTAGGCCAATGACCAGGTCATGGCTGGCTGTGAGTGCAGGTCACACCACTGCAGTCTTGGCTGGGACTGATAAGGATGGGGTCGCAGGTGGACGGCTGACGGTCGCAGAGCTGGAAGGAGAGCTGGACGATTTGATTGGCTATATTGGGCCTGACTGTAGGGCTAAGTATAGTATCGCACGGGAAAAGCCTGGAGAAGCTTGGGAACAGCTTGGCGAGCAGCATTGAGACCGGGCTCAAGAGCTTTGTTGACACAACTGTTAACAGGTTTTAGTACCAGGATCTCCTCCTGAGGCTGCGGATCCGGCCCAAGCGAATCAAATCGTCCAGCTCTCCTTCCAGCTCTGCGACCGTCAGCCGTCTACCTGCGACCCCATCCTTGTCAGTCCCAGCCAGGACTGCAGTGGTGTGACCTGCACTCACAGCCAGCCATGGTCATTGGCCTACAGATACATGGCATGCCAGTCAAGTACGAGCAATCGCTTACTGCCACATTGCATTGAGGTCAGTCAAGGCATGGAATCGAGCACACTTGCGCAGGTGGCCCAATGTCTGCCAAAGGGCAGTTGGCTGCTTGCAACACCGCAGGGCAGACATCCCGCTCACCAACTGGTCTGTTGGCCTACGATTGTACTACTGTTTGTGCATCCCACCCATGGATTCGCATAACAGACACAAACACATCCTACAAGCAAGGCCTTGAACACTTGAATTAGCAGTCAGGCCA
>QAXH01005374.1:3297-22330 GCA_004335635.1 Chloromonas sp. AAM2
GACCGCCAGCCCAAACAACCCAGAGCTCTGGTGTTGGGGCTGGGCGTGTGCCGCATGATTCTTCCTCCGCTGCCCTGCCACACGCCTGGCAGGCGCAGGGTGCATGACCAGATGGCTCCGTGTCAACCATGCAAACTTGATCATCGCTGTCCAAGAGCTCAATTGCCTCCACCTCCTCCATGCATAGAACGGGACTGTTCACGGATGTGGACGCTGAGAGAGTTACTGCCACATCCCTGCCACATCCCTGCCATGGCCCTCTGTCTCATGCCTGCATACAGTCCCTCACCATGGTGCTCAATCCCAGCACGCATGTCACTTGAGCACCAGGTCCGCCGTGCACTGACCTTCATGCTGATTGGTGAATCGCCCTGGTACAGTCGTGTATCCATATCCTGGATAGGTGGACTTGCGAGAGTACATGATAAAAGGCGAGCTCACGCGCGTTGCATCGGAGATGCCGCTCATGCCGAGCTGCGTGCTGCTCGTGCGGTTGACAGCCTATTTTGCTCACCTAGGTGTTTGATAGTGGCCAAGGCTTGCGATACATCGCACAGAAAGGTGAGTCGCGAACGAGGAGGAGCCTCTGATGGTTTCCGAAATGTCGCAAAATCTTCCGTGGGTTACGTAACCGGGTACCCACATCGCACCTGCAAAGCCAAGAGGCGCGACCAGTGTTGTGGTAGACGTTGTCTTGTCTGTCCACGGGATGTGTACGTATCACGCCTCAAAGTGCAGCTCGGATGTTATGCAGGCCTGCCACGGAGCTCGAGATTGTACTGCAACAGTTTTTCTTTCATTGAGACGTGATTGCTGGTTGCAGCAGCTGTTTTGAAAGGACTGACGCAAAGCCTGTCCAGCAGTGAAAAAAAGATGTTTGCCAGTTCTGGGACAATTTTCAGGGGCGGCACTGGCGTCAGTGTGGCAACAGAGGAAATTCCATGAGACCAAGATATCACTCCGATCCCGTTTCAGACAAACGATTCCTTTCATTTTATTCTATTCAACGCTGTCTGACATTGAGAGATCAACCTGCATGGATTGGAGGATTGTAAGGCCGAGTGCAGATGTATGTATCAACAAGAGCCTAGCACGACCTCAGCAGAGTCCCTCTCTTGCCTGTGCCATCCTTTTGAGATGCGGCCTCTGCGGCCCCTGCGGTGGGACTTTGCGCGCGCGACAGCCGTGTTTGTGGTTGTGTATCAGTGTCGACAACAATTGGCAATCCATCAACAACAATAGCAATCCATCCAAAGCCAGTGGGTGTCGGCGGGTGTCGACGGTGCATTACGTTGTCATGGGAAGCTATCGCCACAGCTTTTGCTATCGCCACACTGGTACCAGTGACGTTCCAAAAAACTGTCCCAGAACTGGCAAACATCTTTTTTTTGGCGTCAAGCGGTATTGAACTTACTCTACATTCATGTGACGGTCCCTCCCGTGCAATCCACGTTGTTTTACCTGCAGAACTATTGGTCGATCAACAAACGCACATTACAATGACCTGTTGAGCACTTTTGCGTGAACACCGGACCATGTGAACAATAGAAGACCATTGAGCGAGTAGAGTTTCATGTGTTGGCCACTTCTGCAACAGGTTGAGACTGCTTTCCGGAAGGTTTCTGTCCAAAGCACGCATGTTTGGGGCATGTGGGTGTGGGCTTGGCTCATGCAGTCACACCATCAGCAGTGGCTTGGCTTGTGATGCGAGCTTCTGAAAGCCCAGCCTGCATGTTGAACGGCCACAATGGCTTATGAACAAAGTGTATCTGCCAAAGGCAACAGCAATAAGCAAGTGCAGCACAAGCACCACTGGGCAGTATGGTCCCAAGCCAGCACGAGTGTCGCCTCGACTGCACAACATAGAAAGGCTTCTGTCTATTCGTCGTTCTCGCCCTCCATGCCCTGTCCTCCAGCCTCCTGAGGCTCCTCCTCGTCAATTTTGGGCGCCAAGAAAAACCTGTAAGCATCGACAGCGTATGCCAAATTGGTCAGGGACAAGCCGGGTCATAGCATGACAGCGTGCACATCATTCATGCAAGCATTAATCAAGACTGAACTATGCTAGCTTGCTTCCCGAGCAAAGAATGACACCGAATATAGAGGGAGACGAAAACAAGGCCCAAATCAGGCCCACATTCCCCATGGCTCTTGTCAAGCCCACTCACTTGACGTATCCTGCATCCTCCATTGCAAACTCAACCTGTACAGCCATGTGCAGGAGCAAGAAACCTCCAATCATGCATCGGGGGCGTATGGCAGCTTGATTGATTGGTCGGCGTGGAAGGCTTTGTCATCGGAAAGCTGACACAAGTCGGAGATGCTCAATTGGGTTGCAGGATGGACACTGCAGTCACAACATCAGTTTTTGCTGAAGTGCTGTTTACCTGGATGGGCAGGTCCCGGGTGAGCGTCAAAACCACGGAGTCTGAGAGTGGTGCGGCCTGAGCAAACGTTTCATAGTCAACAATGAGTCAGCAAAAGAGTGGTAAACGGCAGGAGCTGCACGTCAAAAAAGAGGGAAAAGAATGTGTTTTGCCTAGCAACCCTATTGGCCCTAGAAATCACGACTCAAACAACACCATGAGCAGCTTATTTTGCTTTTTGCACACAATACATGTGGACCAACAAGCATGTGTCGCCTTGGAAACAAGGCTCATGTTGACAATCATACTGTGTCGCACTGCCCTGAGATGCATGCTCGCAGCATGTCATCAACACACCTTGCCAAAGTTGACCAAGTAGCGCATGGCGAAGTTAAGAACCACAGGTTCATGCAGGTCAACCAGGGTCTGCTTGTCCTTCTGCATGGTTGTCGTAGCGCAGACACACCATGACAAATAATATCAAGAAATAGTCCATGCAACACAACAGACAGCTGCGTGATAACAACGTGTCCAAGTGCAGATAATTCTATCCTTTCTGAGTTGGACAAGTGGCAATAAGTGCCATGCAGTTGGTGCACTGTGGTTACTGTCGTGCCGCAATGCATGATGCACACACTGAGTCCTATTGCGTGCACCATGCAGTGCTGGTGACGAAATCACGTTGCACATTTCTGACGCACCTTGTCCGAATGTGGGTTGTGGCGGCAGGTGATGTTGGCTGTACCGATGTCACCAGTTGCGGAAAACTTAATGCCATCCTTGGTCACGCTGATGTTCACTGCATTGGGCATACACACAGGTGGTGCGAGGATTTGTCACCAACATTGAGTCATCGCAGCCGAATGATAAGGTCAGTCAGTCATAGCACGATTACAAAGACATTTGCTCTGCATTCCCAGTCACTCACCGTTTTCTCCAATGGCAGACAAGTCCCTGACGATGCGCAGGTACTCGGATGATGGCATGCGTACCTGCATGCAGTTAGGAACAGCAAGATGAGAAAATAGCCTCACCATCTCATGCCAGTATGGCTGGGTACAGTAACAGCTCTTGGCTCATACTTGACAGTATTCAAACTTCAGTCAGCTGAGTCCATGCTCAAGTCTTCAGGTAACCCAAGACACAACATTTCAACCGCATGTCAGTCACCTGGGCGCTGTATTCTTGGTCTGGAATGCCCAACTGTTCCTGATCAATCTCCATGAGCTTCATTTCAAAGTCTGCCACTCGGTCTTGGCCTGCATGATGCATTAATCAACACAGTGTTAGCGCCTGCAACAACACGGGCTCACCCACCCAGGCACTGCCAGGCATTGGCATGCGCCAGCGTCCAGCAGATACCAACTCTGACATGGTATAAGCTGTGATCTGGCACCCACCAGGGTTCTCGAACATGAGGCACAGTTTGTCCCCATCGTCGTCTGCCTTGAGCGTCATGACGTCTTCGCTTCCCATGCACTTCAGCACCGCGGATAAGTTCTTTAAGCTCATGCCTGCGAGAGCAGCACAGTCCCTGCCAGGCACTGAACGATCCAAAGCATGCACAGCAGCGCGTGACCACACTACCGAGGGAAACCATGCCCATCATACCGGCTCTCTGTGCACACATACTGATACGTAAACGTGGCCCTGCAGAGCTGGCAAGCAGGCCAGACTGGGCTGGTTCAAATTCGTACCGATTGAACGGGGCCTGTCACAGCGGAAGTGCTCGAAGCCGTCCCCTCGGATGAGCATGGAGATCAAGCAGACATGGCTTGTGTCCATCGCCTGCACGACCAAGGGCATTTGTCGCTCAATGCAGGCTGCAACTTGGGGTACAAGCAGTGAATGTGAACGCCACATACCTGGCACGCCAGACCTCCGCTCGAGACGTCAAAGTTTACATCCGTGACAAGCTCCTTGACCGCGTCTACCAACTTCTTGAGGAGGGTGCCCTGTGCTAAGCGTGCCTCAAACATTTGCTAGAGCTGCGGGGAGGTTGGCTGATTTGAATAAAGCGGGCACAGCAGCACCTGAAGCAAATATGGATTAGGGAGTCCTCTGGTCTGCAGAGTCAAGGACATGCCGCAAAACGGTCGACAACCGTTACTGCATGCAACAGGCGTGTTGCATTTCAGCGCAATTCAGCATTCTTTCTCACGCCCCGTATTCTACCATACTAGGCAACATAGGCAGGCTTGTACGACTGCAATCCATGTGTGGGCCCAGATTTGAATTTCCAAACCCATCACAACAGAGGATCTGGTACTCCAGTCCTCCACGTGCAGATCAGGGGCAGGCAGTTTACTCTGACATGATATCAAAATGTCATGTAACTGGTCGAAAAAAGGGACGGCATGCTTGCGTTGGAGGCCGCCCAGGCGGTTGCAGCCAAGCTGCAGCTGCACGGTACGATCATAGGTGGCAGATGCACCATCCTTTCAAAGGCACGCACCGCCGGCAAGCAACTTCCATGCCGTGCAATATATCAATGAGAATGGGTGCTGGCTGGACTCAGCAGTCATCCGTCTGAATCTCGGTTATTATCTCCCTCACCTGAATTATGTCGTCTGTTGCCTTGTAGCTGGCCTGGGAACAGTGGTGCAGGGTTATAATGGCCTGACAAGAAGTTGGCAAACTTCGGCTGTTGGCAATTTTGGCAGTTGGCATTCAGGTTTACAAGGTGGGAGTGCACACCAAGAAGCATCACGTTAACCTACGATCACAACTGGATGGTTTGACCCGTGCAGGCTAGCCGAACCATGTAGACCTGGCACACCTGGGTCTGGCACCTGCATTTCCTGAATGAGATTGATGCACTGCTGCTGGATGGCCCGTTTCTTGTCATTATTCTTCTTGTCATTACTCTTGTCAGATTGGTTTTCCGCACTGCTTGTATTTGTCTTGTCATTATTGCGGGCGCACCAAGTGTTGGCATTTGATTGAAAACCCAATTTAGCTCAGGGATATTGTATATTTGACCATTTTTCAGTCTGCATAGGTTACGCGGTGGGATTGCACACCATTCGCACGTCCACGAATATGGCTCAAGATTGAAGATGTTTGAACTATTCAATCAGAAGAAGCATCCATACACACCATGGGTTGCAAGGAGGGAGTGCACACCATGAATTACAAGGAGGGAGTGCACACCATGAAGCATGCCCACACAAGAGCAGATTTGAAACGCTGTGTGTTGCATAACGCACCACGTTACAAGGAGGGAGTGCACATGAGGCAGCACGTTGTGGAGAATATCAAAATTGCGCAAATAGTAAGTTTTCCTTGTAAAGTGGAGGCTTGTCGCTTCAGCAAGGCTTGGTGAGTTCCTCGTGACTACTATCCACAGAGCACCTTCCTAAGCGCCCAGTTAGCAAAGATCATGCACTCAAATGCAGTCGTCATCAATGGTCACCTTGTCTCTAACAGTTAGTAGAGCCTTGCCACATTCAATTGTTATCGCATTCAAAGCTGTCGAGCTTGGAATTCCCAACTTGGAATTTTTCCCAACTTTGTTCCCAACTTGGAATTCCCAACTTGGAATGCTTGCAGCCTAAGCTTCCAACAGATTGATCCAACAGCGGTTGGTCCTGTGACCTATTCGCCTAGCACTGGAATGCTTGCATGGGGTGGGTTCGTAGGTTTCTGCATGGCGTTGGACGTGCTACAGGGTGTGCACTCACTCCTTGTAACCGGAAACTAGCAAGGCCTCGTTCAATCCGGAGCTGATAAAGCATCGAAGTGCAAAAAAATGAGTACATTCAAGTTTAGATGTCTTGACAATAACCCTGGCTTCATGCCACTTCTGCCCCCATCGGCACTGGCTGGACTAGCAGACTGGCTGGCCCGTGTCAAATCTCGTCGTCAGCTGCCTCCATTACTGCAGTCCTTGCTTGTGACAGCTGCAGCACGCCTATGCCCAGTAGAGCTGTCGCAGACACTGCCAAACCTTCGTAGGTTTCTGCATGGCAGTACGTGGCGATTCAAAGCCATCCGCAGAGACAACTTGCACGGCGTGAAGCACGCAGGTGCAAATCAAAGGTCCACGCCACACTTCATGTACACTCGCATATGATGACATCACGGATGGCACGGACTGTTACTGTACCTGACGTCAATTCATAATGACCACGCAGGCGCTTTTGCTACATTGTTGAGCACCCTTCAGCAGTCTCGTGTATGGCTGCCTGGCGATCGAGGTTGAGCCAACTGCGGGTGATAGCATCCATCTGGTTCCTATGGCTGGTTGGCGAAAGCAGGAGGTATAACTGCACTCCGAGTGGTGCAAGTCCACTTTACATTAGGATTATATCGGGATACTTGCTACGTTTCTTGCTGCGTGTGCGTGGGTGTGTACAAAAAGTCATTTGGTTGGTCCACAACCAAATGAACAGGGCGTGTTAATACACGGTATGGTGCTACTTCTGGGACACGAAAGAAATCGCCTCAGTGCATGATGATATGCGTGCTGATATTAATATGATCAGTATGTGATCACATCCGTGGTACACGAAGACTGACAATATTGGGACTTTAGACTACAGACTGTAGAAAGCGAGCCAAGGACAAGCTAGACAAGCCGAGGCGTCTGACCCCACTGTCCCCAAGATCCTCAAAGCTGAGAAATTGACGCCAGACTCGGTCACTACTCCACTGGCTGGCTGTAGGGCCCACAGGCTTTGGTTTGTTATGACTTGCTCCACGCTTGCCGACCGCACCACACTTGGGGCATCTGCCCAACAGCGTGCCAGCTGGCCATGTCTTGCGACTACCAAGGCCTAGAAAGCCTACTGAAGCTTTTGAGGTGCCAGCCCCAGCCGTCTACCACAAAACGCGCTGTCCACCCACCGGTTCCCGTGTGAAATTTGGATGTTCCTTGACAAACACAAGAGTCCGGACCCATGGACATCAAAATGACTCATGATAACACACAATGCCACTAATGACTCACATTGTCCCAGAACTGGCAAACATCTTTTTTATAGAGTCGCGGCTATTTTGCATAAGGCGGCCGGGTCAATGTAAACATAAGATAAAAGGTTGGCGGACAGAAGGAGCCATGCAACTTAACCACCCCCACCCCTGCCCCCCATCCAGCAGGAGGCGCATGCGTATGTATGTGACTTGTGCTATGCTCTGTGACTCTGTGACTCATCTAGGGTTGTCTTGATGCCGACACTGCGTTGCTGCGAACGGGCGTCAGGTCGTTGTTCCAGGTTTCAACACAATTGTAATGTTCCCAGTCAACTGAAGCATCTCGCGCCCTTTGCGCGATACTTCCCACAATACGACACCACCACACAGATGCGTTCCAGAAGATGAGCACCAGACCTCGAGCCCTGAAGCTCTACCGAACCTGCCTAAGGAGCGCCAGGACTTGGCCCGG
This sequence comes from Chloromonas sp. AAM2, assembly GCA_004335635.1. Taxonomy (NCBI): domain Eukaryota; kingdom Viridiplantae; phylum Chlorophyta; class Chlorophyceae; order Chlamydomonadales; family Chlamydomonadaceae; genus Chloromonas; species Chloromonas sp. AAM2. The sequence goes on from QAXH01005374.1 coordinate 11,050, forward strand.
TCCGCAGGAGGTAATCATTGAAGGTTGCATCAATCGCGAACGCATAGCAAGCTGGGCCAAGTAGACGACCAGATTTTGAGCAGAGCATTGATGGGCTGTGCAGGAAAGGGAATATATTCAACAGGAGGCGCGTGCGCAGTTCAGAGCAAACAAAGCGTTGACAACGGAGAACGAAATCGTTTCCAAGGTTGGTTCGGGCGCAGGCGCTCAAGTGTCTGCCTCGTGGCTAGTGACATGACGCGCATGGAGTTGTTTCGCAGGTTGAAGAAGGCGAGAGCCGCGTCGAGCTGGCTTGGCATTACCAGGTAATGAAGGTTTCTGCCTGTGGAGCTGCCGTGAAGCAAGGACCCATGCAGCCAGCAATCCAAGGCATGCTGCTCTCGTAATTATTATGCAGATCCCGTACCCTCGCCTGACCCACGCACAACTCCTGAAACACAAGGAGGTGCCTCAGCTGCCAGGAGCCATCAAGTGCGTGTTGAATGAAGTTCCCAGTACCAGAGCGAGAGTTAGGAACAGGTGTCAGATTCGCAGTCAGAGCTCACAATCTTCAACTTAATGGCAAGAGCACGTGATTGATGCAGGCATGCTTGGCACATCCATCGACACATCCATCGTCACATCCAAGAAAGCCACATTCAGCTTGTCAAGTGCAACAGCCGTGGATTTCGGATGACGTTGGCATGCAATAAGCATAGCCTGCTGTTCAATACAAACGCAGGAAGTGACAGAACGTTGACAACGTAACACTTCTATAAGGACTTTGAGCTCCTTGCGAGTTTGCAGCTCAGCTGACAACATGGACCAAGCATTACGGCAGACAAGCCTTGACCAGAGTTTAGAGGTGCCAGTTGCGGCCCGGTCAGCTATGCTAGGCCCCAGCAGTGGCGGTGCCGCATCACCCTACAGCACATCCCCACCCCGCTCCGCACCCATCCCCGTCATGCATGTGTCCGACTCCGCTACCGCAAAGCCGCCAGCAGCAGTTGTCAGCTCACGAACTGGCTCAGCCTCTCAGATGTTACACAGCATACTGCACCCCGGCGGAGGCAGCCACAGCACCGTCAGCACTGCCACCTCCCTGCCGCAGCCCAGCCACGCCCCCGCCTCTCCTTCGCAGCCAAGCCAGGGCTCAGTAGCCTCTGCACCGTCAGCGCTGTCAGAGAAGCCAAGCAAGAAAGAGCAGCTGCTGAACAAGTTGAACAAGCTGAACAAGCTCGGCCGCAAGACCACGCCTACAGTCTCCGTGACAAGCAGCCGTGACCCAGGTGCCATGTCCGCGTGCCCCACGCCAAGTGCGCAAACAGTGCTGCCCTCCCCTGGGATTGCTGGGGAGCGCAGTGGCGTGCTTAGCCCAGTCAACGGTAGCAGCGTTAGCACAGCACATGCGTCGCTGCCTCCACCCCTGCCCCCAGCGTTTACAGTTCATCGTGGTGACTCTGAGGGGGACTTTGAAGAAATGAGCCCGCACTCGTCTGTGCCCAACAACCCGCTGGCCCCGCTGCTCAAGCCGTTCACCATGATGAAGCCTCTCATGCCAGCGGTCGCAAGCAGGGTGAGGTGCATGCTGCATGTGTGCAAGGGGCACAGCCGCTCTGATGGGCTGTGCACGTGCTCAGGGGCAGGCCAAGTCGGCTTTGCCTTCCACGCATGACCTGCCACAGTGTATCCGGCGACAAATTGTAAACAGAGTGCAGCACACTCTGCAGACAGTTGGCAGCGCCGGACTGCTGTATGTGCTACACGCTGCCGGCATTGCGTGTGCATGCCTCACCGACATACTGTGCTGCCAACTGCCACTGCGCCAGCTACCTGCCTAGGGCTTAGGTCATCTTTCTTGTGCTCTCATTCCTGGTCCTAGCCTCTGCATCCTGACTAAGGCTGACACGCCGAGGTTCTTTCCGTTCCTGCTCCTGGCCCAGGCTGTTGCGGGTATCAAGCGCCCCTGGCAGCGCCGAGCCGCCGCTGCCGCCGCCGCCGCCCCAAGCCTCCTGGTGACGCCCGAGGGCACGGTGGGGTCGTGCGATGACAGCGTGCCGCCCATGGGCTACCTGTGGGTGTGGATGGGCAGCTTCAGGAGGTGGCAGAGACGCTTCGTGGTGGCCAGCGAGGCACCAGGGGTGCTGCTTATCTACAAGGGAATGAACATGAAGGGAAAGGTAGGAAATGATCCCTGATGTCTGGTGTGTCTTGTGCTGCCAACACATACAGACAGTGACCATTGCATGGGAACGGGACAGAGGGAGAAGCGAAAGATGGTGCAACGTTGGCAGCGTATGTAGACGAAGGCCAGGATAACACTTGGCGCGTGCAAGTGGTGTAAGGTTATCTGGCTTGGCAGTGTCTGGTAGGCGGGTTCTGCTACTTGCCTTGCAACACACCTGAAAAGCGATGCAGGGTTGAAATTCTTGTTTAGGCAGGTTCAACAGCAAAGGCATGCAGGCCTGTTAGCTAAAGCAACATGTGGTCTCCAGCTTTACTGCTTTTCTAGGTCAAGGGTGCAAGCGCTGACTTTACAAACACAACACTGTGGACTGTTTGGAAAAGCAAATCAAGATTCTTGCAAATGTTGGCAAAGGTACATGCTCAGTCTCCTGCTGCTCTGTCTTTCCCTGTTGCTCCAGGTGTTGAGCATCAGCCTGCGCCATGTGGACATACACGATGATGCCAGTGACCCTCGACAGCTCAAGATCATCACACCCACAGGTATATCCAGGACAGCAAGCACAGGCATAGTCCCATTATGCATGTCGGGACACAATGAGGGCGCGCCTTGGACGTCTTTGCACGAAGCCATGCCTTTGCATTCGGCAGAAGCAATGAGATGCATATGCCATTGTCATGGCTGTGTGTCTTACTCGTGTCCGCATGCACCAGGCACCGCGCCTTGCCCTTACTGTCGGGCATGTGATGTCCTGCGTCCATGCACAGGTTACATCTTCCTGCGTGCCTCGCTGCCCGAGGAGCGAGCCCAGTGGATGGCGTGTCTGCGGGAGAGCGTGAGGCTGTACCGGGCAAACCAGGGACTGGTGGAGAAGCTCAAGGACAAGGGACTGCTCACACAGCAACCGGTGAGCCCAGCTGGCACGGGGGCCAGTCAACTAACCTAGGCCTGTTGTCCGTACGCACTGGTGTACTGGCAGAACATGCATGGTGCAGGTGCAGACGGCAGCCTGGCAGGCGCGTGCTGCTTGTGCCCTGTTGCTGGTGTCATTGCCTGGTTGAGAGCAGGCATGCTGCAGGTGCAAACGATGTGGCCTGTTGTTGACGCATTGCCTGTCTCAGGAGGATAGCACGGGCTCCATGCGGCCGTTGCTGGCGGGTGGGGGCATGGTCGGGGTGCTGGCGCTGCCTGAGGGGGCAGAGATGGACTTGGAGCAGCGCAAGAGGTGAGATATGTCATGCAGGTCCGTTGTCGCATGTTGGATTGGCTCAGACGTGGCCTCACGTCGTGGCAGGAGCAGGGCAGCGTAATGGGCTGAGATGTTTGGTTATGCATGCTTGAAGCTGGCAGGAGGGTTGCATTGGCTCAGCAATCGTCACAGGCATGCTCCTCAACGTGTCCATGCAACACAGACAAGCTTGCGTCAGGCATCTGCGATCTAGTCTTGCGCCCTGGCTGTCAACGGATGTGTCACGCCCAGCTGAGCTCTTGCCTACAGATGCAGAGGCCCGCATGTGCATGCACTGAGCCGTGATCCCGGGTGGAGTGCCCCAACCATAATCCCTGCTTGCACTGTGCATCATCTGTGAAGAATTCGTCTCCGGCTCGCTGAGAAGCTCTCTGAGATCTCTCCCTTCCAACGCGAGGTGGAGCGCCACATGGGCCTGCTCAGCAGTCAGCTGCTAAGCGTGGTCACAGGTGGGCTGGTAGGGCGGTAGAAGTAACAGCTGAAGGTCACCACGCTTTGCATATTGGAAATGCTTCATCTCGGATCTTCAATCTCTCTTGTGTGCATGACGTCAGGAATCACAGCTGCAGGCCAGCTCACTTGACATGTTGACATTTGTCCATGAGCGCTCTTCAAACCCAACTCCATACTTTGGCTCAAGCCCAAGGAAAAGCTGATAATCGAATGTCTTTGGCCGGTTTGTGTGGTGTTTTTGAATTGTATACAGGCCTGAACGTGAGGCTGCCTAGCCTGGCTGCCAACAACTCCATGATGCGCGTCACCAGCTTCCAACCCGGTACCATGGCAGCACCGCGCACGAGCTTAACGAGCAACACAGCCCCGCGTCCGACCCCGGCAGCAACCAACACGCCTCCCTCACTTGTGCAAGACGGGCTGTCACGCTTGCCTGGCAGCAGTTCAGCAGCCCGGCCTCCGCTGCCACCCACCGGCCCCGCGTCCGACCCGCACCGCACCGCTAGCCCGCCAATCCCACCAGTCACGGACGCTGAGACAGCAGCAAAAGGCGCCCTGTCAGACGGTGATTTGCCAGCTAAGGTGGCAGACACGCTACAACGCCCCAGCACTGGCTCGCACCTAGGTCGGCAAAGCGAAGGCAGCAACCTGGCGCCCTCCCTGGCTGGCACCAGCGGCCTGGTCTCGCCTATGCAACGGGACAGCCCAACGCCAGCAGCGGCAGCAACAGCGGCGGCTGGGCCGTCGGGGCTGGCGCGTGTCGACACGTCCCTATCGGATATCATACACTTGGATGGCGTGATTGGCGATCACAGCGAGGGTGCATCGGATGGGACCGCGCCCAACACTCCCACTATGGCGGGAGCGGGGGCGGGATTCCCCACAGGGCCACCGGTGGGCGGGAGTGCGGTGCGTGCGGGGCCAGAGGCGCCGCGGCATAGGCTTGCAATGGGTGACTTGGGCAGCTCGAGCCGCGGAGCGCCTGGCGCAATTGACATGGCCATGGTTGACCGGGCACTGAGCAGCACTGCGATCAAGGCGCACATGCGGCCGGTGCCTGTCAAGGCACAGAACCTTCAGCAGGTGTGTGCTGGGGCCACTAGAGGAAGGAGTGGCAAGGGGTTGGGTTCTTATTGATGGCATCCGGACACTGGCTAGCCAGAGCAGTCAGATGTGACACGTGGAAAGGGAAAAGGTGATAAGATCAGGGCAAAAGCATAGTCATCGTGATGTAAACAGCTCAGCCAAGGTGGCTTTTTCAATCTGAGCAGACACAGGATGCGCAACAGAGCATGAATTTAAAGGGTTGCTAAAATGCCTTGACTGTGCATGAAAGATAAATCGGATGTGATTGAGGCAAACGGGTTTGTCCCATGCCGTTCAGGCATGTATCTCACAGTGTGCTGGTTGTGCGTACCATGTGTCGTGTGACAGGCGTTTGGTCAGCTGCTGGAGGCGGTGCGCTACGCCCTGCACAGCCAGGCCACGCGCATAGCGGAGCTAGAGGCAGAGAACATGGCGTTCCAGGGGTGAGCCGGGGAGCCTGGTACGAACACAGTGAGCAGCTGTGGCTGTTATAGGGAACATGGTGCGCCGACGACTGGAATGTTTAGTCGTCTTCAATGGCTTGGTTGCACCCAGGGGTGAGCAGCACGGGGTGGATGCAGCCAACGCCACAGCCAGGGGAAACTGGAGGTGTTCTCTCCTCTGAATGTGTTGTCGTTGCCAATGGCTGGCTTGCATTCATTTACTTTTGGTGTAGTGTGCAGGGGAGTTTGGTATGGGCAATGTTGGGCTGCAGCATTGGCTGTATCAGGGTACGTGATTTTGCACTTTTGGGACGTTTTGTCCGCTCCAATGGCTTGCATTCGTTCACTTGCCCATCCCGGGAACGACATGTCATCAGAGGCCAGGGGCTGACTAGCTGTCGTTCGTGACTTATGGCATCCAATCCTTGTGTTCTCAGTGTCTTGTCTGCGTGCATACAAACAGTGTGCCCATCTGTGTGCCCATTTTGCAGCAGTTTGTGTCTGGCCCTTCACTGCATGATGTATGATGATATGGCGCTGTGCCGCAGGGCAATGACGTTGCTGAAGCAGCAGCAGGACAAGGCGTGGCGCATGCGTCCAAACACGAGCTTCAGCGGTGCATCCGGTGCTGCCGTCTCCGCCCTGCCTCAAACACGCTCCATGATGCGGGCACAGGTGGGGCACATTGTCGTGAGGCTTGGACAGTGCTTGCGCAGCATGTGCATCCATGGTAAGCTCAGAACATCCACAGCATGCGTCAAGGTCTTGCAGGCCAACCTTGTTGGGCCAGCTCATTGCGCTCTTGTCTTGTTACCCGTTGCTTACAGATGAGCGAGGGAAGCGAGAGCAGTGGGAATGATGTCGATGATGATGACGATGACAGTCACGCTCCGGGTGGTGACGCCGCATCAGTCATGACTGCTGATGAGGACACGTTTGATGTGGTGGGTCCCAAGGAGCTGAATGAGGACTTGGAATTTGGTCATGTCAGCAACAGACCAAGTGGCTTAATTATGAGCAACTTGGCATAAGCTGCTCATAGGTGACGAGGAGCAGCAATCATATTTTGCTGCTCCTCGTCAAGCCGTAGGTTAACGACAAATTATGGCGATCTGGTTTGTCTGGATGACTCAAGATATGGTTGCTGCTGAGGATGCTGTAGGTGTGGTGTGTCAGGTTGAGTTGACTCGAGTCACTTTGGCGCATGCTGGAACGTGTTCAGTGAGGGTTTGCTTTCTATAGGACACACGCCCACACGTGGCCAGGGATGCGTGCTCTGCCTTACATGACTGAAGCGACATGCATGCCTTTGTCTGCCCACACATGCTCCGCCCATGCAGGCTTATGCTCGAATGTGTTCATTCAGGGTCGGTTTTCCTTCTGACTAACACCCACACGCACCTGTGACCACATTTTCACGCCTCTGCCTGTCAATACCTGACCTGTGCATGCAGGTCGAGGCCTTTGACGATGGGGTGGACTACAGCATCCTGGACAATGCAGACGACGCAATCAACACGGCTGAGGTAAGAAGCACTTGGTATATCTCGCCTCGTGCGTCCTCACTTGCGACACTGCACTCATGTGCAGCCACCAGACGGTGCCGTCTGCCTGTCTCTCTCTTGGCCTTGCCTGCTATTTTCCTTGTTTGCTACAAGGGTTATTCTATCCACGGCTGACCTGGCCAGTAGGTGTGCTCTTTGCACCCGGCAGACCCTGTGTGTGCGGCTGCTGGTGGCACGCAGGACGCCAACCGCAGCTTGTCCCTCAACACACTCAAGTTGGATACCGTTGGTAAGTGGACCCCAGGGCACGGGACAGGCTGGGCTGAATACCAAGTGTTTGTTTAGGCATCTATCGTTTTGTACCGGCATAATTCAATAGCAAAAAACCTTTGAGAAACAGACACAAACTCAAAAAACCCTGCACGGGACGGGCTGAGCTGCACAGCAGCCGGACAGTGCTACGATGATCTGCAGCATCATTCAGGTGGGGGATGCCTTGTTGATCATTTCTGTGCTGCAGGCCTGTTTGCTCCCATGCACATGGGTGCATGCAGGGCTCAGACCGCGGCAGCTTTTTGTTTTGCACTGTCACTCATAGGCCAGTGGCTGGGCCTGCCTGCTTGCCTGCCGATCTTGCTCACTCACACATTGGCCTGCTTACTCGCCTGTCCTGCTCACTTGAGGCCGCTCTGCATGTGTGCTCGTATGCACATGCTGTCCACAGCGCTGACACAGACAACTTGCTGCCGTTGTCTCAGACTGTCACCTGTGGCCCGCCTGCTTGCCTGTCTACCTTATCGCTGAATACCTCATACATTGGCTCGTGCTTCTCTGACAGGATCTGACGGAGCTGAGGACATTGAGACTTCCGCCAAGGTGCTCAATGCCATTGAGGTCGTCAGGCAGGTGAGAGAAGAAACGGTGACGCCTTATAACAGAAAGCCGGAAGGAAAGTATGAGCCATAAGGAGGCCACGTCAGAAAGCTACAGCTCAGATGCCAATGAAGGGTAGAGAGCTGTTTATCTGTTTGCATCAGTACAGCCGTGACAGGACACGAAACAGGACGGTCACCGCCCTGGCCTGCCCCGAGCAAGAAAACAATGCGAGCTGCCTTGGCTAACGTCAGAGAAGGGAAGCCAAAACAGGTCAGGAGCCTGTTGATGCAAACATGGATGCAAGTTGAGTACGAGCCAATCGTTTATTGATGTGTTTGATTGTAGGTTGAGTACGTAGAGCGTCTGGAGGACAAGCGCATCACCAAGGTGTTGGCCACTGACGAGCCGCCCGACCAGCCACCAACTGACGGTGAGGCCGGAAGAGGGGCCAAGGCAGCGGGCACTCACACCTTTGTGATCAGCTCAAGTAAAGTGCATCATGTGCACCAGTGGGAAGCGGCCCTGCGAGTCGTGCTCCCTTGCCTTTTATCATCTGAGCTGTACGCATGCATGTTTGATGTCCTTCCGCGTCCCAGTGAGATGTGTGCAGATGTGTCTTGTACACGTGTGTCACTAGTCACTTGTTGCTCCCGGCCATGCAAGTGGCACCCTGCAGTATGAGCGTCGCCATGCGTCTGAGATGTATTTGCCTTCAGTGATATGTGTGCCCCATGCCTGTCCGCACACATCCTGCGCCATGAAGGTTGCACTCAACCATCATTCATGCACATGGTTACACATGTCATTGGCACCCATCATGTACCGCGTGGATTGCAACCAGCAGTCATCGGGCGCCAACATGCACGTTGCACGCACTCATCAGTCTTGTCTATGCCCCACAGGCGGTGTGACAGAGAAGGACGAAGACGACGACTCCGAGGACGAAGAGGAGGAGGAAGAGGCAGGGAGTGACCAGGGCACAAGCCAGGTGGGACACGCACTGGACATGTGGCCAACGGAGCAGTGGACACGTTTGATCATCAACAGTCTGAACAAGCACAGAATTTGTTGCCCTGCGTTGCCAGGGTAGCCAACTATTCGATTTCCGTGCAAGAATTCCACAGACTCCAGTGTAACACCTGCAGCAGTGCAACCCATTTGCGACCATTTTGCAGTGCGTGGAATACGAATAAGCCGTGAAGTCTCAGCGCCCGACCCACACCCTTGTTGCCTCCATGACCCTGTTGTCTCATGTGCGCAGGCGGTGGTACGCGGTCGCAGTGCCCTGCCCGCCCCTAGGCCACTGGGCAAGGGCTTCAGCATCTGGAGTCTGCTCAAGAACATGATAGGGAAGGACCTCACGCGCCTCACCATGCCGGCCACCATCAACGAACCAACCAGCACGCTTCAGAGGTGAGCCATGCGCCGCACATGTGCAGCCCATTCTCGTCTGAGGTAACTGGGTAGCCGACATAATACTGCTGCTCTCACCAGCGTGCTGCGGCGTCAGCCTTCAAGGACTGGTGCACATCGGACACTTATGCACAGCTCGTTTTTATGAGTTGACTGGGTAGCAGAAGTGGACAGGTTAGGTTTGTTCCACAAGACCATGTGGCAACAGCCATTGCAATGTTTGCAAAACACTGGCTGACTGTGCTCAGCCCTGGCACGGCCCGTTTAAATGCTACCGACCAAAGCATGGATGCCGCTCTCCCCTGCATGGCAGGATTGCCGAGAGCATGGAGTACCGCGCTCTCCTAGACACTGCTGCTGCCCAGCCCATCAGTGTGGACAGGCTCATGCACGTGGCGGTGTGGAACATGGCCTGCTACGCAAGTCAGGTGACAGGGACTGAATGACGTCCATGATCGTACACACATGTGTGCCTACCAGGACTTGCTTGAGTGATCTGTGGCCTGCTCTAATGCAGTTGAGCGCAGGTGATTGAAAGGATGAGTCGCTAGCAGTGTTGGGCAAGAGTGGCAGGCAAGCTTGTACGGTGTCGCACAGTCTGTCTGTCAGCCGAGCCAAGGCTTGTTGTCCCCCCCCCACACAGGCTCTGCGCGACGGCAAGCCCTTTAACCCGCTGCTGGGCGAGACATACGAGTGGCAGTCGCACGACGGGGATTCGCGGTGAGCCAACCACTGCACACCTGTCCCCACTTGCCACCCCTGATGCCATTTGTTCAGCCCTGTGTGGTTTTTGCTCGATCTTTGTGTGTGTCTCAATCTTTGTGTGTGGCCGTCCGCCCTTGCATTCCAGCTTGCCCGGCATGCGACTACTCAGGACTCGGGCTTGATGCCAAACCATGCAAGGCAGTGTTCATGTGCTTTGTCCACACTGGCTACACCATGGAATACCAAAGCCATGGTGGCTTGGACGCAGTTCTTGCGCTTCAGCACTTGAACACAAAGCGCATTTTGCAGGCCTTGCAGTGTGCCGGCTTTGCTTGGCATGGATGCTCAGCGCCAGGCACTTGGCGCACATGCACAATCCGCTGTACTGCGCTGACCTGTGTCTGGGTGCAGGTACGTGTGCGAGCAAGTGAGCCACCACCCGCCAGTGCTGGCCTACCTGGCGGACTCAACCAAAGGAGGATGGGAGGTGCAGGTGCGAGTCGGTGGCAACTTGAGTGTTGTGTAGGGCCAGGCTTGCGTGTGCCGGTATCGTTGAACACAGAGGGAGCTCTGCCAGCTGCCTGCTGAACAGAACTCTGCCAAGCAATCGAGTGTACTGCCCGGGAAGGGAGCATCAACATTCTCAGCAACAAACCCGAGAGTGTGTTGCGCATGTCAGTGTGGAAGTGAATGCATTCAGTGCACTGCAGCAGTAAGGCCACTGCCAGTGCTGCGACCAGGGTGCACCGCTTGTGAGGTTAGGTGTGGCGTGCGCGGTGCAGGGTGAGCTCGAGACCAAGAGCAAGTTCTGGGGCAAGAGCGCCGAGGTGCTGCTGTGGGGCTGTGAGGCTGTGAGACTCAAACAGTGGGGCGAGGAGTACAGGTGCGCACATGTTGACGCGCAGGCCAGCACATGCGCTGCCGTATCCTCATTTGCATTTCTCAACACTGCAGGTTCGTGGAGGATTTCTTGGCATTTCAACCTTAAAGTATTACATCAGTAAACTGACAGTTGTACAAGACCTTCAGTATCTGCGGCAACGAGCACAACTACGCATGCCTCTTTTGCCATCACCAACAACACTGATGAGCCGGCCATTCTTTGCAGCTAGGGCATCACCACCACCATCATGATCATGACCATGTGTTTGCACGTTCGCCCAAAGCCTTACCTTGAACAGGCAAGCGCGTTGAACAGTGTTGTTGATGGCTCCTCCTTGCTCTTTGCTGCCCAGGTGGAACCGCGCCAACATCTGTGTGCAGGACGTCATCCTGGGCAACTACTGGATCGAGGTGTATGGCAAGGTCCGGGTGGAGAGCAGCACAGGTGAGGCACGCCACAGGGTGGAGAGCAGCACAGGTGAGGCACGCCCACAGGGTGGAGAGC
>QAXH01005374.1:22413-63568 GCA_004335635.1 Chloromonas sp. AAM2
GCCACAGGGTGGAGAGCAGCACAGGTGAGGCACGCCACAGGGTGGAGAGCAGCACAGGTGAGGCACGCCACCGGGGAAAGACTGGGCACTAAAATGGATGTGTTGCTGCAAGGGTAGTAGCACAGAGCTGATGCAAGGGTCGAGCAAGTCAGAGTCGCAGCCGTTCGAGTTGCTGTTGTTGCATCATAAGGAAAATGATGATGGGGACGCGTGGGATTGATGGGAGTATCAACACGTCATGGTAAGTGAGAGTCATTTCCTGAAACCTCGAGGCCATGAAGAGGATAGCAGCAGGATAGGGTCTACTCGCCAGAGTTTTGTGCTCTGGCTGCTGAGCATCCGCGCACTGTCAAACGTGCACAGCCGCGCCCATCTTGTCCCCGCCTGTACTTGTGCGTTGGCTGTTGAATGTTATTGCAATCCAGTCAGCACAGCTGTGGCTCCCTTGCTCCCCCCAATCGCAGGGGAGGTTGCGCAGTTGCACCTCAAGCCGTGCCGCCGGCGCATGGCGGACAGGGGCAAGCTCGAGGGGACGGTCAGCGATGCAAAGGGCAACGTGGTGCGTAGGGTGCCCGGCCATGCAACCAACAACTTGTGTGCAGAACGCGCTGCTGTTTGGATGCTTGTCACTGCGTCAGCCCGCAAGCGCCGGCGCATCACTCAGGCAGCGTACTGATCTATGCTTGTGCAGGTGTCTCTGTTGCCTTGAGCTACACCCCGTATTTTCCGGGCCTACTGCCCGCCCCTGTGTTGTCACAGTGATCCGTGCATGTCTGACCACCTGCCCGCCCCTGTGCTGTCACAGTGCTCCGTGCATGTCTGACCACCTGCCCGCCCCTGCGCTTCATGCGCATGCAACCGTTGCAGCACCAGAGAGCACAGTCACCAGTGCGAGCGCGTGTGGGGTTTTACATCTGAACCATTCCACAAGTGGAACAGAAGATGGCGAAAACATCAATAATGCATCGTATGTGCGTCTGCTCTGTCCAGGTGTGGACTCTGTTCGGCAGCACGGCTGACAACATCTACGCGCAGCTGAGCCCCGCTGCGGCCGCAGCCCGAGGCGTGCCCGGCCCGCCCCCCGCGCACCTCATCTGGTCCAAGGCGCCCTACCCGCCCGACGCTAGGGAGCAGTACTGGTTCACCAGGTGCGATGTCACACACAATCCACGATACACAGAGAGGTGTTATGCAAATGTATGCACGTTGTGCAGCTGGAAAGTAAGGGAGGCGCTGTGCAGGTGTTTAAAAACTGACAGACGACTGTGAGCAAGCCACCCTGGCTCAGGCACAGTGCAGTGCATGCATCAGGTAGCAGCTGACAGGCGCTGGCGGTCAAGCTGTTGGTGGGATGGTGGTGGGGACGTAGATGCTCGCAAACAAGGCATACAGTGACATTCAGCTATTCCTTTCTGCCGCTGTCTGTATGTGTGTGTGGCTTGCCCAGGTTCGCCATTGCCCTGAACGACCCTGGAGACCGCATCGTCCCCTACCTGCCACCCACAGACTCACGCTTCAGGCCTGACCAGGTAAGCAGGGCTACAGGGCCACGCCTGATCATGTGCTCAGGCGCCGCACATCTGAACAGTGTGGTGCATTAGAGTCACCCGCTGCAATTAGCACCACCTGGCATTGTTCTAGCACCATTCAGCACCGGCCGCGACCGCGCCCAGAAAGCACGTCTGCTAACCGGTTTCATCCTAGCCGAACGTTAGCACACTGTGCATCTACCAACATTCTGAGGCAGTGCCTGCGTCAAAAGTTTGGCTGCCAGACTTCAGGACCACACAAATGGCGGGCCGATGAACCTAATCCTAACCTCAGTTTTTGTAGTGTGGACCTACAGTTAAAGGTTATCATTTACTTTCCTGGCGCTCATACAAATGTACTAACCCAGACCCTTACCCAGATTTCTGCACGAACTCGTGCGCTGAACCACCCTTGTGCCTCCATCGAAGCTTAGCTTCATCTCTCGCGGCACGCACATAAATGTCAGGGTGCTGACCCTGATTTGAACCCTCACCCTCACCCCTCGCCGCGTGTTATTGGCCTGCAGCGCGCGTTGGAGGTGGGCGAGTGGAACCGGGCCACCAGTGAGAAGCTGAGGCTCGAGGAGAAGCAACGCCAGGTGGGGCCGCGTGTTGAGCGGCATGGGGCAGAAAGTAGGCACTTCATCTGGCGTTACTTCAGGCTGCCACACGTGCGCAACGTTGGTAGGAAGGGGAAGAATCAACCCTCTGGGAGGCTGCGCCCTGTGAGAGGCAGATTCAAGCCGTGCGTTCCAGATCGCCCCATCGCTGTGCAACACTGTGATGCGGATGTGTTGCTCTTGTGAATGGATTGATGGTGCACGTGGGTTGAAACATGCACCGTGTTAGGGTTGGCCGCCACTGAACACGTGCTGTCTCGGCTAACTTCAGTGAATCTTTTCGCACGCCTGACTCGCTCTGTGTGTGCGCCTGTTTGCTGTTTCTTCCTGCTTAGGCGCGCCGCGAGCGCAACAAATTGGGCATCCAGTACTTCCCTGCCTGGTTCAAGCAGGTCGACACGTCCACACTCACACACCTGGTGAGGCGACCAGAAAACCAGGTGTATCTGTGTGATTGGTGGCGGATGAGACACAGCCAGTTGGGCATCTGGTGGGCGAAGCAGGCACAGTTGGTTCACCACTGGGGCAACCCACTCAACGCTCTCGTGTTCATTAGATCAGCATGTACGGAGGGGCAGCTGCACTCGACTTTGCTGCACTGAAGCTCCCTTTCATGGCAGCAGAATGTCCGCGGCTTGGTCGCAGGAGCCGTTTTACTGATGCGAGTGTTTACTTGATGAGGCACAGCTTACTTCAGATAGGCGTTCTCACAGACGCTATTGAAATATCCACTCACCAAATCTAGCCATTCTGCACTTGACTCGAGGATGTAAGTTGGGTTGTGTGTGTTGTGTGCAGCCGGACCAGCCCGGGTTTGCGTGGGCCTTCACGGGCGAGTATTGGCAGCGGAGGGCCAACCGCGACTGGGCCCCCTGCCCCGACCTGTACTCTATGGAGGCGCAAGCGATGCCACAGGCCGTGGTGAGGGGAGGCACCAGGCAGTGGTGATTCGATTCACGGTGCATATGGCGCAGGGCCGCAGGGCACACTGTGGATTGCTGATGGTTGGGCTTGTTCTGGAGTGACTTGGGAGGCCGTTACCTTGGGAGCAGAACAGCTGAAGCTGCTGTTTGGATAAGTCCTGGTTTGAAACGTGAAGAGTGAGGCATGTTCCGGAGTGAGTTGGGAGACCTCCAGAGAACAGCCAGATCAGGCTGTCAAGTCGCGACTCCAAGCCACATGCCATAACCTTCAACGGTTGCTGTTGTTGTGCTTGCAGGTGGGCGCTCAGCCACCCTCCCCTTGATGAGGAACAGTCACGGCACGTGGCATTGGCATTGACACTGGCTTAGGCGCGCTATTGCTATTCATGGTCAGCGATGCGGGGCAAGTGCTTGAAAGGAAAGGATGGCTCTGTTTGACTGGCTCTTTGAATGCCGGTAGAACCTCACCATCTGTATACGGGCTGACGATTGTGCAGTATGCAACCTATGCAGACCGGGTTGAGCACCACTCCGGGCGAGAAGTTCAGGAAAACAGCTTTCCATGTGCAGAAATACGTAAAAGTATGAGGCTGATACCTTCCACTAGCATTAAAAGGAGGCAGTTGCAATAGAGGAGGCGTCCCACGTCTATGTACATGCACTAAATGCTTATAGTCAAGGACAGTGTTGGCACTTTGGAAGGCACTTAGTACTGGTCACTGTTTGCAATCAAGTGTGTAATTTGTTGATTTGCACCACGTACTGCCCCTCTGCCCAAAGATAACATGTTGTGTTTAAGTCAAGTAATTCTGTAAGCGTTTCGTGATTCGCTGAGGTCTTGATGCTGGAGAGCTATGCCACAAGCAGACGCTGCTTTAATAGAAGCATGAATTGAGAGCAACTGAATCTGCCACTTATACGACTATCCTGGCAAGTCAACGGTCAAGGCTCTGACCAGATGCGGCAACGGCCAGACAGTAATCAGGTCTGCCGTAACCAACTACTTGTTGGGCACTACCTCAGTGTGGTGTACCGAGTACTTCACAGCTTGTTTGAAAGGGAGTGTTATATCTTTGCTCGGACTGGGCAAACTTCAGAAGAAACCAAGTTATGACCAGCATAAGCAGCCAAAAACTGTCATGGGTTCAGTGCAGCCAAGCAGTGCTGCACACGGCGCACCGATGTCGTGCTGACACTTGTCTAGCGCCGTCCATCAACACCTGTGACACTGGTGGTGTTGTGCCGCATAACAAGTGCACAGCCAGATGTTACTGCACAGATGGCCAGATGTGACCGACACTGCCACATCAGCTGTATACCTGCGCGTGCTTCACACGCCGCAGTGATTGCCGCATATGTCAATCAGCTGCTAACCCATAGCCAGCGTACGGATACATTTATTGCAGCATTGTGGCTGTCAGGTGCACATTCACGTTCGCCAGTACACCGCACTACAATGAGCAGTTTTAAGAAACATTGGTCTGAAGTCAAGTGCAAGCACTACGTTTTGAGTCTCCCCAACTAGGTCAAGTGTGGGCTTACAAGCTGACGCGGTGTGCGTTGAAGGTTTACATTCCAGATCAGAAAGCTGCTCAGTCGGGTACTGAGCATAGATGCACGTCAAGGGCACTTGACATGGACTGATATGTATGTATATAATGATTACATCAGTGGGGCCCATATGCACCGAGCGCGAACGCTAGCAAGCCATGCGAGTGAGCAGGCTGGAAACCGTCCTGACCAACCCTGAGCAACAGCAAGCGGCTTCAAGGCGCAAAGAGCAAAGAACACAGAAGTCAAAGCGCTGTGGACAAACAAAGATATGTTACATGACGAGAGGGTTGAAGCTCCTGTGTATCACACAATTCTTCCACGTGCTGGCTAAACACACTGGCAGGTACGAGTGCTGAGCACAAGCACATAATCACAGACATAGGCAGGTTTTCAACTGGGAAGCATCACGCAAGAGGCACTTGGGCAGAATTTTGATGAGAGGCATGAACACGCACGTTCCCTGACATCAACCCTTGTCAACCAAAAGAAGAAAAAACGCATTTATCTGGGCATCATATGTATTGGTAAGAGCACAGCTGCAACGACCTGCACGAAATCAAGGGACGCATGGCATAAGTGACTATCAACAGAACCTTTACAAGCACGGTGACCAACAAGCGGGCCCCCAAGAAAAAGATTTGAAGCGACGGAAGACACAGGCAAAGCGGCTGTCTAATGCGTGATAATATGTAACATAAATGAGCCAAAGGCATAAGAGCAAAGTTGCGAAGACAAGTTGACATGCAGTGCTGAACAGCAATGTCACAGAAGCCTGAAGCAGACACATGTGTGGACTTCTAAAGGATTAGAATGGTGCACATTTTGATCATAAAAAGCAATTTTGTTCTAGTAAACCTTGCAAGTCTGCTGTAAGCCAAAGCGTAGTGCCTAACAACTCAACAGCAACTAAGGAAGACCTTATGACACATGACCGCGTGAGGGCTGGATGGTGGTGTGTGCAGCTCTGCTCACGACACTGAAGAAGGACGATTTTGCAGTTTACAGAAAGCGTGGCCTGTGCTAACAGTTCCAAGACAAATACAAGTAAGAATTGGCGAGGGTGTCAAGGAAGGGATGTACAGAAATCACAAAGGAAATCATGCGCAAGGCTATACGTTGCTACTCCATCCAAAAGCCATGTGCATGGCAAGGCCATCCATGCGCGAGCACCCATCCACCCATCACGTATACACGTCGACCATGTCGGAGCCAGCTGCCATTTCACAGGCACACCGTTGTGGGCATTGTGCCACTAGCAAACTAGAGACGTTACTGCTAAGCTCAACACAAAGTGGTTAACTGTTCATACCCTGCCATGGCATGCCTAAACCAGCATGCCCGTACCCAACGGTGGAAGTTGCACTGCAGTGGTATTGGAGCTGCTGACGAGCACCGCTGCCACCTGCCCTAGCCGATCCTTACTGGACTGACGTGTACAGCACACGTTCTCTGGGACATTCACAGCGCCGTCATCTAGTTTGCAGGGGCCTCGCGTGTGTTCTTAGCACCTGGCAGCCTGCCTCCCAGGATGGGGCGCACGATGTTGGAGTAGATGCCCGCAGTTGTTCCTAGAGTAGCCCCAGTGAGGTAGTAGGCTGTGCCGATACCGTACAGGACCAGACCAAGCAACCCCTTGGCAGGAGCACTTGCCTCCTCTGCACAGGCACACGGCAGACGTGGAAAGTGTCGCGTGTGAAATGCAGGTGTAATGATGAGCGTGGTTGTGCGAATGTGCAAAAGCAAGCGTGTAAGTGCAAAGTGCTGGTGCTGGTCAGTCACACTCATGCATGCACACTGGTCTGACCTTCAAACATGGGTATCCTACAGCCTGTTAGCTCCTAGCCATCATTAACACTAATGTTGCACGTCAGGGATGCAGGGAATGGCCAACATCCAGCCAATCAACAGGGACACGATGTGACAAAACACAGGCCTCTCACCAGCCACAGCCTTGTTGGTGGAGTCATGTATGGGGACAATGCTGGTGTCCTGCACGGGGATGATGGCCTTGTCAAGCTCCTCTGGCTCCTGCTTCCTGCGGACAGCCAGGCTGACCTGCACAAAGTACTGTTCTTCCTCCTCCCTCAGACGCTGCAGCGCCTGCTCCTGCTGCAGCTGCAGCTGCTGCTGCCGTTTCTCCTCCACCTCCAGCAGACGCAGCATCTCCTGCTCCTGCTGCTTCTGCAGCTGACGCTGCTTCTGTTCCTCCTCCACCAGCTGACGCTGCATTTCCCGCTCCTGCTCCTGCTGCAGCTGCTCCTCTTGCAGGCGGCTGCAGTTGGCATGAGCAGGCAAGTAGTTGGGCAGTTGCAGTCAGGGGTGGAGGCATGTCAGATGTTTTGCCTGGATGCATTGTACCTGTCACACAGCCGGAGGCGACTGTGCGCGCGACTGACTATAAGGCAGCCACAAGGCAGGGCTTTGAATTGTGAACCACGTATGAAGCATGAAAACAAGGAAATGGAAGAGTGGAATTCCGTGCGTACAACAGACTGGATTGCTTTCTTTTCCTGCCCACAATCCACGGTCACTCACCGTTGTGACTCCTGTCGCTGCGCCTTGAAGAGCTCCCGCTTGATGGTGGGCTCTGCGTAGCTCTTCTTGCCCAGCTCTTCGGGCAGAACAGCGCGCTCTTCCTTAATCATGCGGGGTAGTCCTGCGGCCACACCGGGAGCCAGACTTCCAGCAGCTGGGGCGAATAACTTATCGTCTAGGCGCTCGGGCAGAACAGCGCGCTCTTGCTTGACCATGTCGGCGAGCCCGGCAACGCCGGGGTTCAAGCTCTCGACAGTCTCAGCGAGACCCGCAACCTCCGCTGGTTCAGGCGTGCCGCGTTTGCGCTCCGAATCAAAGATGGGACCCAGGCTCGCCTCTGAAGTGAACGCGTCGACCACAGTGTACTCAGCATCTGGTGGCAAGGCTGCCTTGCGTTGCTGATAGTCAAGCGCAGCCTTCACGTGCGGGCTGGTCACCACCTCAGCCTTCCTAGTCTGCTGGTCCACCATTGGGGTGGGTGGGCCGACAAGTGCCTCAGCTCCTGAAGAGGCGTGATAAGCTGTGATCGTGGGCTTGCCGTTCATCGGACCATTCTCCATTGTTGGTGGCACACCAGAGGCATCGACCTGTGCCGGATTTGCCGTAAATTTCTCGCCATCAGCAAGAGGGTTGTGGCGGGGAGTGGAAACCTCCTGCGGCTCGTTGTTCGCCAGCTGCTTGTCAGCAGCGCCGTTGACTTGCTGCTGCTGTGCCTGCTGCTCCTGCTGCTGGTCAGCAACATCGGCCTGGGGTGGAGTGATTATGGTCTTCTGGTCGGTGTTCCGGGCAGCCTTGTCCTCCTTGTTCTCCTTAGGCAAATTGTTTGCCGACATCCCGCAGGTGACGATAGACCTGCAAAAGCACGTCACAAACAGATGGCTTGAATGTCGGCGAAAGAAGGGTGCTTCCAACAGTACTTGCAACTTGTCGAAATGCTTTGATTCGCATGCGAACCTTGCCAGCGGGAATGCAGACATAAATCCCTTGATCCAGAGATTACATTGCAACTCGGTGAAAGGTAATGCAGCTGCAGGGTTTTGCCCTGCTGTAATCATTGGGCTAGCTGGAGGCTGTCACTGTAGAAGAACCTTGCGTCTAACACAGTGCGATGTTCGAGTTGGAAATTCGTCCTCGACACCGCCCACCTCAGATAACCCTTGCTGGAACTTGCACATCCATCCACGATCAGCCAGTGCCTTTGTGTGGGCGTCATCCACAACTTACTTGAGACGTGACATGAAGCGCGACTTGTTCTGACGAGCGCGCAGCCTTCTGTCATCTTGAATCTGGACTGGAGCCTGGGCTTGGACGGCAGCCATGATGGCAATCGCTGAAGCAATGAGGGGGCAATGTACAATGTGTATGTTAAATGTTTGTGAGAATGAAGTATGCTGCAGAAATCGCTGGGCGCTTGCAGGCAGCCACAAAGTAAAGTAACGGCTCGTTACGCTTTGTGTTACGCGCGAGATTCCTCGTTCTTGCTTCAGAGACAACACGACGTTCTTGTAGGCTACGCACCCCAACTGCAGGTGGCACGCCGTACGACAGCACGCTGAAACAACGAGCGGCAGGTGCCTCGCTGCGAACTGGATGCGAACCTAGATGTGAACTGGTACACGATGGTGTGAACGGGTGTGAAGACGGAACCTGATAGCCTTTGTTGTCAGTCACAATTTCTGGGAAGGGCCAGTATATGCGGATCCTGTGGCAGTCAGCACTAAATTTTAGTTGGGCAATGGCCATTGCTATGGATGCCATATATATCGGTGGTTAGCAGACCCACCATGGGGTGCACATCCCCTTGCAGTTGAAAACCTTGTAAGCGGAACTGAGACGAAAACAGGGCATGTCACTCGGGCAAAAAAAAAAGAAGTGTGCCAGTTCTAATGTCACATTGACGGCTCATGTTCTCTCACTGTGGTAGCCCTGACTCCTACACCACTTGTTGCAGTCTTTGTGAGTCTTACTGTGATGTGCTCAACCACGTCGGTTGGTAGTGGGTTGCACTGCTAACATTGGGCCAGAACTGGCAAACTTCTTGTTTTCATTGAATTTTTGTTACACATTAGGTCCATGTGTAACGAAGTGCAATCATTGGTCAGTGCACCGCATGATGCAGGGCCATGGACGTCAGTAACAAAGTGTGCGTGCTTACTTACAATAGTTTAAACAGGGACGTTCAAACCTACAACCAGAAGGGTAGAGTGCCTGCAGAAGCTGAATAACCCTGTATAGTGAGGTATGAGATTGTTAGAGGACGATAGAGGGCAGTGAAAGGAAGCGTTCTGCATCAAAGTAAGCCCATTTGGCGTTGGAGGTGGGTGGGTCCCTGGGGGTCTCCTGTGTAAAACAACCAAGGGTTCACTGTTTTTCAAACCGGGTTTTCGGCTCGCTCCGAAGGACTTTCAGCAAAGTAAGGATGCCACTAGATGCGCCTCAACGAGATTTATTCAATGGCACCCTCTTTGTCCAGTTTGAGTATGTGTAGGATGGGTTAGGTCGGTTGGAAGTTTACCGGTTTACCGGTTTGCCGGTTTGCCGGCTGACCGGCAAGTCCTGCCAGTGTGTGGAAGTATGACATGGAGCAGCACTGGAGCAGCCATGGTGGAACACAGCAGGCCATGCCGACAAGTACACCGTGCGGCAGAAAGAGAAGGCCTACATGGCCAAGCTCATCAATGGTCTGCAACTCTAGGTGCTAGGTAGTGCTAGTAGGCGTCGATTGCTGGCATAGCATGTGACCAGCACAACATGAAGACTGGCTTGAATTTGGCAAGGACTTGCATTGCATTGAGGCTGAAATTGCTTCGGGACTTGCATTGCATCAAAAAGACTGCATGGCATCGAAACTGGCATGTAATAGGCAAGAGACTGACACTGCATGAGGGTTGCGGCACCACGCATGTCTGAGGCAGGCTGGCCGAAATATGGCGCCTGGAAGGCGATGGATGTGAAAGCTAGCCATGCCATTGTGATCCTCTCATCAAGAGCTGTCGAATGGACCCCTTATTGACCCCATCAGGCCCGCGAGGATCCCCCTAAAAACAAAAGGAGGGTTATTCAGCCCTTTTTATTTTACTACCCTCCTGCCTACAACAGTACTACACAGGTTTGACCATTTGTTACAGCTTGGCCAGCTTACAGACTTGAAATTCTCCAGATTTGCTCAGCGTTGCAGCCACACTACAATGGGTCTGGATTTCCAGGATTCCAGAATTTCAGTATAGCCTCTGCAAGCAAGGTCTAGCTAAATCTAAGCCAATGCAGTCACACTAACTGAGTTAAGGGTTCCAAACTCCAGTGTCTATGCCAAATCGCTACCACTGCGGCGACCTGCCTTGACCTGTCCACCAGAGGCAGGCCTGACTGTCTGAGTCACAGGCACAGGCGCTGTACCGACCACGGTACAAGTACGGTCTGAACCTGCCCGGCGCCCAGCGGAGGGCGTTTTAGGCAATGCTGTTTGAATGACTTGCTGGTCATCCTCGGGCATGTTGCTGGCAGACGTTGAGTGAGAGGGGTTGTCAACATGCCCTCTGGGTGCTGGTGGAGTTGCACTGCTGGGCCTCTGCTTTGCAACACCTTGTGGCCCAGGACTTGACAGTCTCGGCTGAGACGTGGCTGTTCCTGAGCAGGCCGAGATTGTGGGTGTGGTGCCGTTGGTTGGCTGAGATGACTGCAACGAGCCTGCCTTGTTCAGCTGGATCCTGCTTTTGGCTTGCCTTTTGTGACAGGTCCGCTGGCCTGTTTGCCAGTGGCTGTACTCTGATTTGGCCCCACTTCTGCTGTTGAGGCAGGCTGTGGTGTGTGTGTGCTGTGTGTGGCAGGTGGAATACCGGTTGCGGGGTTGTCTGGCAGCTGCTGCAGCTGTTGTTGTTGTTGTTGTTGTTGTTGTTGTTGTTGTTGTTGTTGTTGTCTATCAGCGGCCCGCTCCGCTTGTGCACGGCACTCTTGCACTAGCGCGGCCAGCTGGTCAGAGCTCAGCCGTGTGCCGGCCGGGTCAGACGTCTTGAAGGCGCGGATGCGCGTGTCCAGATCAGCCTCCCTGCGTGGCCGCACGCACAAATCACACCAAGGCAAGCGTCTGTGAGCGCCGATGTGCGGTTATACTTGTTCTGATGGAAAGGTTGACACAGGCCACTAGCAAGTATCCTTATCCTTGCAGCAATGGACGTGCTGGCAGTACAGCATGAGGAGTCAGCCCGCTTCTGTATCAACCCAGATAGCGCATCCTGCAGCTCAGTCCATTCAACCCCAGACACTCACTTGATGATGAGCTCCTTCGCCTCCCTTTCCTCTCGCAAGTAGTCCCGCTTCTGAGGCCCCCCAGCACCAGTCCCGGACGTGCTGGCGGGCGGGGCGGGTCGGGGCGCTGGCGATACCATGAATGGCGGCTCACCATTACCGGCTCCCACCCCACCACGTGCATTGCCTGCATGCCCTGGTACTGAAGACCGCCCGGGCCCTCGATCTCTATGTGATTCACCTGCCACTGCTGCTGATGTCCCCGCTGCAGGTCCAGAGCTGAGCGATGTGAAGTCGGCCAGGGACCCATCAGCCGTCCAAAGATGCTCCTGAACGTACAAATACAGGGTGTATTGTGAATCGCATGGCGCAAGGGTGGTGCCTGGCAACCAATCCCATGCTGCCTCCCAAAGCTATGTAGGCATGCAAACCCGTTCACGTCACAGACACCAATGCGAACACTGCACGTGTAGGCTGCATGCGTGCAAGTACGTGCCCATACCTGAGCAAAGTGTTTTAGATGTGCATTAATGGCGCCAAGCTGCATGCCTGCCACTGCCGCCTGCTGTGCCCGCAACAGCGCGCGTGTGTGCACCGCCAGGCCCGCGGCCAGGTCCACACGCTCACTGCCGTCCGCACTGCTGTCCCGGCGCCCGCTGCTGCTGCCTCCATCCGCGCTGGGACCACAAGGCCGTTGATGCCCTGTGTCAGGCTGTGGCGAGTCGCCTAGCAGCCCGCTGCTCTGTGCTGCCAGTCCAGTTGCCACCTGTGTACATAGCATCACAACAAGCCTTCTAGCAGGATGCATGCAGTCAACAAGTTCATGTACAATTGTGCAGCTGATTGACAAGCAGGTCTATTGGTGCAGGATTGGGCCCAAGACAGGCTGAGTATTTATTACGTGGCCCTTGAAAACCATCTACAGAGGCAAAGCTCTGGTATACAGCTGCTCAACAGACAGAGCGTGCACACAATCACACGCACACCCAGGCCGACACCTGGTGTGACACGCCGTGTGTGCGTACTTGCCGTGCAAGTTACTGTTACATGACGCTTGAATACCACCCTTGAGAAGCTCAGGTACACAGGTGTCAACAAAAATAGCAACACAGCCCGAGTCCGCGCACCCAGGAGTCACACCTGGTGGGCCATTCTCAGCAGTTGTGCAGCGCTGGCCTCTCCCTGCAGTCCCGTCAGCGGGGACGACAGCACCAGCGGCGCAAGCACCAGCCCCTGCTGCCCCGCCAGCCCGGGGGCCGCGCCTATTCCTGGGGGCGACAGTGCGGACGCGGGCCGGCCGCTGGGCGCGGCTGGGTCAGTCGGTGTGGCCTCAGGCGGCATGGAGGCCGTGCCCGACAGCTCAAAGGGATTTGCCTCGCCCTGCCCGTCGTCCCGCCGCAGCACCTGCTCCACCAGTAACTCCTCATCAGGCCGCAGCGCCAACAGCCTGGGGGAACACGGGGGAATAAGATTGTATATAGGACATAGGCCAAGCACAGGGACTTGAGTTTGAGTTAGGCCTTAGCGTCAACAGCCTGCAGGGACAAGGAGGGATTTGGACGTGCCTGTGCTGGGGCACACGCACACCATCAACGAGACGCAGACAGAAACTTGAAGGGTTCCAACATGACCATAGCATCGAGTACAATGCACATTGGACTGAGGCATAAGCAAAGGGTGTGAGGCATGTGAAGCACCCATCCTGGTGCGCCGTAATCCTGTATGCCCGGTGCGGCTGGCCTGCACACCTTCCATGCAGTTGGCTGCTTCATGGCGTGCCCAAACTCTATTTCACGCACCGCTGTGCCGGCCCCAGTCTGCTGCTGGTGGTTGACATGGCAGTGGATGCACGCAACTCGTCCCCATGATCCGAGGCGGAGGGGGTCAGCGCACGGGCGAGCTTGGCAGACCGCATTCGGCGCATTCGCTCACGCCTACATGTGGGGCAATGTTGTGGGTATCCAGCCAAGACTCTTCCTTCACCAGGTGATCAATGGCCCTATGTAGCCTACAGCAGTTGTATACTCGTGTTTGCTTCCAGAGATGAATTGAAAACGGCCTTTGTGCTAGCTTTTTATCCTTGTGTGCAAAACAACGTCAAGAACAAAAGCCTGTGTGGACTAACAGGAGCCAAATGTAGCCTCCAACAGTTGTACACTGTTTTATTTCCCTCTTTGTGCATATCCCTCTCACTTGAGCGCCTCCTCAACCGCCAGCGCCTGCCTGGTGCGCCGTGCCCGCTCCAGCTCCGCCCACCGCCCGGGGTCCCGCTCCCGCGCGACAATGATGGCCTCCGCCTCCTTCTCCGCCAGGCGCGCGTCCAGCGCACGAATGCGCACAAGACCCTCGGCGACCTGAGAGGGCAAAGGGGGGACGGCACATCCCATACTGCGTACCAGCTAATTTTGCAAGCTGATCAGTGCAAGCAGCATGCCCGCACCTGGTATCCATAGGCAGTGCAATGAAGCACGCATGTCGGCAGTCTGAGTGGTTGGTATGTATGATATGCTGACAGGACAAGTAACAAAGCCCCTCGTAGTTATCTGTTTACACCACCTTGGCAAGTCATCAGACTGTACACTTGGCATTGGGGAATGCATTTCACCAGCACGAGCCGCTTGCGCACCTTGGGGTCCTCATGACTGTCAGGCAGCTGGTGGATGGGCAAGTCTGCAGCAACAGGACACCAGCAATCGTTCAATTATAGGGATAGCACTGATAAGAGAGACAGCAGCTGAGACCACAGTGTCAGCACAGCTGGTATTCACTGTGTGCATCAGCTCCTAAGTGTCAATCATACAAGGTCTGCAGCATGGAGCGTCAACCAGGTGCACAGTCTGACGGGGCGCTTGCCTCCCACCGCCAGCTGACCTGAGAACTTGCGCGGCCCCAGCCAGCCCGCTAGACTGGCGTACTCAGCCCGGCGTGCCATGAGCAGCTGCTCAATCAACACCTGCAAAGCACAGTGAGAAGAGTAAGGCTGGCTGGTCGAAGCTAGGAGCGGGACGTGGGCAACAGGACGTGAATGACATGACGGGGTAGGGCTGGCCAACTGAAGACCGCTGGCCATGGCCTTTGACATGGGGCCCATGCGCTGTGACTGGCCATGCCCTGACCTGGTTGGCAAACGCAGATTGTTGGCCAGAAGGTTGTACGGCGGGGTTCTCTCAGCACACGCCTGTGTTATGCACTGCGGCTGGTCAGGCCTAACACCCAGCAACAAGGTGGTCCACACCACTAGACACACAACAACTGTGCCGCTGCATCCTCCACATACGACCTCTTGTCTCCAGCCCATGAGTTCACCTGGTAGTTGCCGGGCAGCTCCACCAGCGCATGGCCCTCCTCGTCCAGCTTGGACTGACAGCAGGAGGAGGCATAAAACACTCCAACGTGAGGAAGGCAGACAAAGCATCAAGGATTCGGCAAGCAGAGACCTTGCAGCAGTGGCCCGATCAGCTTGGGTCTTCACTTTCAATACCCTGGTTGACATGATTCGGCCAGTAAAGATGTCACCCTTGCTCTCCACCCTTGCCTCCCTGCAGCTTCTCTTCCTCCCCGGCCCCATCCCAGTGATTATTGTGACCCCTCGTCTGCCTCCTTCCCCGCTCATGCCCCATTATCGTCTGTGGACCTCCGTCCCTCTGTGAACTCGCTTCTGCGGCCCGCCCTGCTCGTGCCCACCTGTAGCCCCTCCATGTATTCGTTGAGTTCCTCCCGCCGCGCGTCCTGCACCGCCTGCGCCTCCGCCATAGCGGCCACACTCACACGCGCCCCCGCACCCTCAGACCCCGCACCGCCATCAACAGGGGAGTCAGGCTCTGCCTGTTCCGCGCAACCTTCCTGCCCCTCCTGCTGCTCGCCTTGGGGTGCAATGCCGTTGTCGCTGTATAGGTCCCGCAGGAGGGAGACAAAGGAGGCGCGGGATGGCTCCGCTGTGGGTGCGGCCGAGGTCTCACGCGGCGTCTGCAGCAGCGGCAGCGCAATCCAGCATTCAGCAACTGCCCAGTGTGCCCCAGACAAGCCCTTGGTATCCTGATTTACAGTTTCGCACCCTGATAGCACCCTGTAAAGATGTGGCAATACTGTCAATACTACATTACCACAACAGCACTCACTTGCCTGGGCCGTACTCACTAATGACTGGGCTGTAAAACACAGGCAGTCAACACAGAGCGCACCTGGAGATGTCACAGAGCGCAGCTGGAGATGCAGCTCAGGAGTGCAATTCACGGCTGCAATGCAACACTGCAACTGGCGCAGCGGCCTCCCTCTGCCAGCCCCACCTGTGCCCGTCCCTACCTGTGCATCATCCCCACACCGTGCCTGCGGGGATCAGTGGCCCTGCTGTGCTTTGGCACGCCTGAACGCCTCCGACTGCACCCCTGCCATCAGCCCATCTTGACATCAGCGCCTCATGACCATCATTTGTGTACCAGAATACTTAGCTACGCTGCTGGTCAAGTCAACACTTCCCCCCCCCCCNNCTTCCCCCCCCCCCTTCCGGTCCCCTCAATGACGCCTTCGCCAAATCCCCACACAGTATCCCCCACAGACTTGGCCTCCTTAATTTCCCGTGTCCTACCTGTACGGGGTTGTCCCACACTGACTTGCACCCGTCCTCATCGGCGTCGTAGGCCGTCAGGTAGTCGGTTAGCTCCGTGTCCTCGGCCTCCGCCCCGTACCCCGCCTCGCTGCCGGCCCCTGCCTGCGACGGGGCGGGCCGCTGGGACGGGGCAGCCGAGGGCTCCTGCATCGGGTTGGCGCGGCTCAACACAGACAGGACCTCCGTGGGCGCCCCGCTCCTGTGACACGTGGTGACCAGAGGCCAGGGGATGAACGCCAAAGGCATTGTGGTTACAGGCCACATCACATCACACCTATGCATGAGGGATGCGTCATACTTACGCATGTGGGTCACACCCTCTTAACCACATGGGACACATCAGCACACACCTTGCGCTGAGGATGCTGGCCTCATCGTCCAGTTCAGCTTCCTTGCCCCCCAGTGAGCGCCTGAGTGCTGTGAAGAACACGCCCGAACCGCGCATGACCCCGCTGGCCACGCTCTGGCAGTCCCCGTCATCATCCTCATTATGCGCACCGGGGCCCATGTGCGAGTAGGGCTGCTCTGCTGTGTGGCTGGGGCGCATGGACTGCCTGCAAACACATAGGAAGCACTGGTGCGTGTGTGTATGAGGGGAGGAAGATATGTGGGGGCAGACTTGCCGTGCCCGGAGCTCAGCACGGGTGTCAACTGCTAAGAGGCTTGGCGCGCATGTATGTCTCAAGTTGGATGTTCTGTTCTTTATGAAGTGGGGCAGTCAAGGCAACCCAAAGGCTGAGCAGCTCAACCGCTGAAGGCTGATGTTGCAAGCAACACCCAGTGCCGCTAACCCTAACCTTAAGGTGCCCAGCCCACCTGCTGGCTGACATGTGCTCCATGGCGTGGTAGGCGGGCACAGTGAACGCATGCTCGCCCTCCACCCCGCCTTCCTCTGTGGGCCGACGGCTCTCGAGGTAACTGAAACACGGACAGGATGTCACAACTAATGTGACAGCGTGACATGCAAGTAATGAAAATGCACTCAGGCATGCACAACCTCCACGAGTTTCAGACGTGGCTGATACTAGTGAGCATGACTGAAGACGCCCCCCAAAAGAGCACACCTGAATTTTATGATTCACGGCATGCTGTTGATTCATTTTCCATGATGCTTTGTCGTTTTCTCCAGCAACCCCATGCAACATTTCTATGATTGGCCTCATCAGCCTCATGCATGACGCACCTGTAGAACTCAGCATGCTCCTGTGGGAAGCTCTGCTGCTCCGTCAGCATGTCCGTGTCCCCATGCTGCCCACCCCGCCCCCCATGCACGCTCACAGGCCTGCCACCATGCACAGCCCCATGCGCCATGCCACTCATGCCTCGCCCATGGAGGCTGCTGGCCGTGCATGCGCGCGTGTTAGCTGAGTCATCCAGCTCGAAACCGCCATCACATGACTCAGGGGTCCACAGGCGGCTGAGGGTGCCTGGAGTGGTGGCTGGCAGGGGTCCCGGTACGCCGCCCACCAACATACTGCTGGCTGTGCTGCTGGCTGCACTGGTGGGGCGTCCCACAGCGGGAAT
Source organism: Chloromonas sp. AAM2 (assembly GCA_004335635.1). NCBI lineage: Eukaryota > Viridiplantae > Chlorophyta > Chlorophyceae > Chlamydomonadales > Chlamydomonadaceae > Chloromonas > Chloromonas sp. AAM2. The sequence continues at coordinate 39,950 of QAXH01005374.1, forward strand.
GCTGCTGCTGCCACCGGCGCCATAACGGTTCATTGAGGACCGTGATACCAGGGACTGGCTGGCCAGGGAGTGGCTCTGGGATGGCAGCTGCTGCAACAGCATGCCGACGGGCTGGCCCTGCATGCACACCTCGCCAGAACAAAGCCGTGACATGTCCAGCACAACAGCCAACCAACATGTACTACAGCCTCCAACAAGCATGCAAATCAACGGGACCTGTTTGCTGCTCCATGCTAACTCGGCCTCCTGCATACTGTATGTGCCTGCATGCAAGGCTAAGCCATGCTGGCATTCCTGGAACAGACGTCAACCTCCTACTCTTATCCGCTGCTCCACGGTGATTCTGGGCCTCCTGCATGCTCACTGCGCATGTGTGCGACGTCAAGCCATCCCTTGCACCCCTTGGGCACACCTAAACGCCCCATTTCCACGCATTTCCTGAATCCCGCACTGGCCTGGGTTGGTCCTTGGCCTGGATATCCTTGCCTGCCCTGGCCCATGTGTTCACATGCTTCACCTGCACTGAGGGTGACTCGGCCACAGGCCTTGTGCTGCTGAGCAGCACCACTGGCTGCTGCTCCCTAGGGTTGTGGGCACTGCTGGTGCGACGCATGGTTCCAGGCCGGGAACCCCTGGGACAGGAAGTGGGATTGGTAAGGGTGGGGTTGTGCCCATGCGTGCAAATGTGTGTGTTCATTGTGCCCGTGTTCAAATGCGTGGCTGTTGTAGTGCATGTTCATGAATGGAGCGGTTCTCAGCCGCACGTACGTGAAAGCAAGGCTGCAAGGCAGAGGAACAGTAAGCTGCATGCTGGAGCCTGCACTCACTGCTGTAGTGTGGCTGGTGCGCCCATGGCCATGAAGTCCTTGCTCTGGCTCCCATGCAGCTCTGCATAAGGAAACGTGAATAAGGCATGGGGTGGTATACGGTTGTGGCTGTGATGTGCAGAGTCATGGTTGCAACCAGCTGCTGGATGATGGTCATTACGCTGATGCCATCGACACGCAGTGCTGACACTGCTGCATGCTTTAGAATCCTGCTGTCTCATTGCATGCTGATGGCCTGCTCGCTTGATGTGCACCTGCCACTGCAGCATGCGGCCTGTTCTAATGTGGGCACACTCACCATGGCTGTTAAAGGCTCCGGACATAGAAGGGGAGCTGCGAAAAGGAACTTCACTTGTGGTCAGCTCGGCTGGGAGGTTGGTGTCTTGAACAAAGTTCTGCATGCCAGAGACTGCACTCACCTGGCTGCCTCTGGTGGCAGGAGCTCCATGGATGCAGTGACGGGCACTCCATCTCCTTGTAATGCAGGCCAAGCTCAGCAAGTCAGTTGCCGCATGCGAGCAACATACACACCCTGCGGACCTTAACGTGCACTTTTGGCACCAGAACCCCACCTGTGTTTGGTCGACCTGAGCGTGACCGCCTTACAGGCGTGATAGCCTTCATCGGCTGAAGTGAGCTGTGTACGCCCTAGTCACAGGCGTGCGTCATCACCGCATTCCCGCGCCATGCACTCACAGGAACCGTTAGCCATTAGCCAATGTTTGTTCGCGTTTTCAATGTGCATCCAATGCACCGCAGCATGCATCGCAATCTCAGTGTCTGCCTGCAGCTTTTTGAAACGGATTCGTAACTCGACAAAATAATCGGGATGTCGGCAGCACCCTCGCAATCATTACGCGTTGTCATTTCACGTGTCTTCTCATATCACGCCGCCAACGACCTGTCCAATGCAAGCAAGGATGCCGGCGTCTGGCCCCATGAAGGCATTGGGCAAAAGAACCGAGACTCTTTGGCACCAATCAGCCATGCCACACCATCAGCTTGATGTGACGCCCAGGTGTTTAATAGGATCCCAGAGCCATCATGCATCAGTTGGCCCTTGTCCCCACAATGGACAGGCAGCCGACAGCAGTCGGCGTGCCTTCAATAATCAGCAAACCCAGCTTGCAACGACTATGGCAGCGGTGACTGTGCTGATGGCCACGACTGCACAGCCTGCAGGTGAATGAACAGGCTATAGGGTTGAGAACGCTCACCTCAAACTGAGCTTCATGGTCTGTAGCTCTGACCATGTGGGTTGAGCTGCTTTTTTGTCTCAACAGAGGCTCAAGCAGAACAAGAGACAGCACAAGGCTCCGACAGCCGTGCAGAGGATGAAGGCCAGGGCTCCAACCCAACAAGCCAGCAGCAGGAAAAGCGGCGTCGCCTCAAGGTGACAAGCAGCAATGCATGCAGACTGGATGCACCTTTCTCGCATCATACCTTCACTTCATCACCGTGGAAACAGTGCTTATTGCCACACAGCAACTTGCTGAGGCAGTTGGTCAAAGAGTCGCACTTGTGTCAAGTTGTCTGTGTTGTGCACGCCTGTGCAGCCGCGGGAGTTGGGGCGGTTGCTGCACATGAGTGACGAGGCCGCCATGCTGCTCATTGAGCGGGTGCCGGAGCTCGTGAGACATCCAGTGCACCGACTGCAGGCCTCCTTACAGCGACTGGCACAGGCGCTCAAGGTGTGGGCAGAAGCGACCAGTCCGTGCTGACACTGACGAGTGGTGAAAGAGCAACCGTTGACGTTCTTGGGCAGTGTCCCATTTGTAGCTGCCCCAACCCAGCTCTGTTCATGATAAGCCTGAGGTTTCACTTAATTTTAGCTGCCAGTGCCCAGCTCTCTGGCCAGGTCTGATGTGTAGCTGCCAGTGCCTAGCTCTGCTTTCAATCAATCAGCGGTGAGGACTGGTAGCTGGCATGTAAGGGTTTCGTTATTAGATGGAATGGCGAGGCCTGGTTCTGGCCTGGGATCAAGCTTCCTTCACTAGTGTGCACAATTTGGGTATGCAGAGTCATGAGGATGGATGATCGTCACAATAAGAAGCTTTGGAAAGGCATTGTCTTGCTGCAACACTTCAGAGCAGTTTGCTACGGGCATATCATAGTTAAGACTTTCTGTACACCTTGTTGTGCAGGTTGATGACAAGACCGCCTGCGCTCTGGCCGTCAAGCAGCCGCGTGCGCTGCTGATCCCCGCTGACCAGGTGGCCTCACGGTTAATGGACCTAGCAGCGCTTCTCAAGGTCAGCTGAGTTTGTGGGCGTGTTGGCATGCACAGCTGTTGAGTGTTGCTGTCCTCGCACATGCAACGACACAATGCCATGATGACCTATGGCAGCGGGAGCTGACGCATCAACCAACAACCAAAAACTCAACAAGCCAAAAACTTGATCCTTGATTAGTAGCCCGGGAGTCTGCCCTTGCCTCGGTGCAGCTGTGCACAAATGAACAGCATACCTGGCAATCCTTGGATTCGTATGCATGCTGTAGATGCGTACTCTGGAGTACCCTGTCACGGTCTTATGTTGGGTCGACCTGTGATGAGGCTTTTGACGGCAGAGCTACAGCTTCCCAGTTGATTGGCTGTGGCTAGGGGTTTGGTCGCAGAACTACAGCCAGGAACGTTTCTGCTTGTTGCTCTGGTCCTTGCTTGCCTCAGGTGAAGGATGTAGAGGCACGGGAGCTAGTGCAGCAGCAGCCCGGCCTGCTCACACACCAGCCCGACATACTGCGCGCACGTCTGGCCGCCCTTATCACCCTCGTCAAGGAGGCGGTGGCTCAGGACACAGCGGGGATGCCGGGCGGGGGCGGTGGAGGTGGGCGGCAGGGGTCCTCTGCCCCGCCGGCCATTGCCCAGCCCGCAGTGAACGCGGCCAACATGTGCCGCAGGGAACCAGGACTGCTCACACTCACACACTCACAGCTAGTTCTCAGGTACGTTGCCTCTGTGATCTAAACAAGCAGGGCTGGTACGCTGCGCACATGCCGCGGACGGCAAGGCAGCCTGCATGTGTTTCCCTGTCTGCTGTTGTATCAGCCAGCCACACCATCAACATATTGAGTTGCCTGCACGCCCTTCGATTGCAACTGTGTACATTGCTGCTGCAGGCTCACAGCCTTGTCCGCTGCCCTGGGCTCCCCCGGCTCCCTCGTCCCCGCGCTTCAGTTAGCCGCGCAGGCGCCCACGGCTGTCCTGTTGCCGCCCACCCGGCCCGCGTCCTTAGTGGCCACATTAGCCACAATCCTATCGTTGCCCACCCGCGCCGCGGGTGACCTGCTTGTGCGGCTGCCACAGCTGCTCACAGTCGCACCGGAGACACTGGCAGGTCAGGGGAACCCTGTTGGCTATGGACAGCTCTTTCGGAGCTCCTGTGTGCTTCCTGCGTGCAAGTATGCACCAACGTAAACCAGCATGGAATTGCGTAGCTGAGGCAAGCGGCCCTGGCAGATATGTAGCAGCCTTGATGGATTGCATGGCTGGACCAGCGGCCCTGGACTGCCACTCCAGACACGCCAATTCAGTGATGCGTTCGTGAGTTTGTTGCTGCTTGCTCAGGTAACATGCGTGGTCTGTCCCTCGCTCTGGGAGTGGAGCGGGAGGCGGCGGCGGTCATGTGCGCAGAGCAGCCGGGCCTGCTGCTGATCAAGACAAACGACATGCCTGCACGGCTCAAGGTAAAAGCGCAGCTGTGACCTGGCCATGCACAGCAGTGGCCTGCATACATTGCCCACGTTGTCATTGCTCGTTTGCCATTTCTCACGGCATTTGCAAATCAATAACATGCGACAGCCCCAGCGCTTGCTCTGCCATCCAGCCATGCACCCCACGCACTGTAGCTTACCATGGCTAGATCGTGGCTGTGAGTTGCTGAGGCCACAGTGAGTTGCTGAGTTGCTGAGTTGCATCACCATCAACCTATTTCCAGTTCTGGCATGATCTGCTCATCATTGACATGCATAACTGACGGTGGCAAGGGCACGTCAGCACCCAGGCTGTGGTACCCTGCTTGTGTCGCAGGCGCTTGAGTCTGCACTGGGTGTGAGCCATGAACGCGTAACTCAGCTGATCACGGCCAAGCCGCAGCTCCTACTCAAGGAGCCAGCTGCAGTGGAGGCAGCCCTCAAAAAGGCGCGCAAGAGAGGAGAGCTATGATTCATGGCTATGGTTGTCATGATTGTGTTGGACTGGCAGGCTTAAACGTGACTAACCAGCAATACTGATCAACAGTGGACTGAGTACGCAAGACCGCTGAAAAAAGATGTTTGCCAGTTCTGGGACAATTTGACGGGTTGTGTGGCATGCTGCATGCGTCTGGTGAGCTGCCAGAGCACCCGGAGCGAGTGTCTGTGTACAAAAAATTTATGAAACGCATCATGGTGCCGGTGTGCTTCTGCTAGCAGATGTGTTTGAAAGCTTCAGGGATGTGACTGACACACATGCTGACACACATGTTGACTGACACACAATGGTTCCTGGCGGTAATACAGACCAATTCACACAAGAACTGTCCCAGAACTGGCAAACTTCTTTTTTTTTGTGCTTGGACTGGTGGTCCGTGTTCTACTGGCTTGAGTGTCTGCAATGCATGCGGCACACACTCCTGTGATGCGGGAGAAACGTGAATGTTGAACCGTTGGACCCCTCACGAGAACCTTCATTGTTGAAGATTACAACGCTGCACTTCACACAGGATCGGTGCATCGTCTGAAAGCACGAGACATGTTGTCCATGCTGCTGCTCACTGAACTGATGAATGTGCAGCCTCTGAGATAGGCGCCAGGGTTGGCGTTTGTGCTTTGTAGTACTTTAAGAGGTGCCATGTCAAACCACCTACTTGAAGTCGTATATTGATATGCCCTTGTTCATGTAGTAGATGGGGCCTGGTCCATGTGATCACTGATGATGACCCACTAGTGTCATCACTGGGTGAGATTTCACGTTGGCAAACCCAACTCCACAACAACATTCTGGTCACAAGATGTTCTTCACTGAGTCCTGGTCAACTACACACAGGAAACCTGGGTGAGATCACAGAATTACGGCATAGCAAGCCCTAACCGTTAATCCCCGTTTAATCACAGTGTTGTGGACTCGCCTAATCCTGCATCGGAGCAGTACGAGGTGAGCGATGTCAGTTCTGCTTCTGCTGTGTGCGGCAGCCGCGCTCGCCGGGGCGAACGCACAGGGCTTTTACCATTCGCTGGATGGAAAGAGCTTCACAATCGCAGGAACGGTTGAGGGAGAGATCAAGGTGTGCTGCATGTATATCAAGGCTTGGGTGTGGCCCAGCTGTTCGCCTGTGTGTCCCGTACCTCATCAACCATGTATTTATCAACAAATCGCAGGATGGCGAGGCTACTGTGGTCCGCACCTCCCTGTCACAAGCAGAGTCGGCGCAATTGCAGGCACTAGCAGAGCAGGACCAGTGAGTGTGCACTTGTTGGTGGGCACCATGGATCACACCACCATGACAACCAATGTCATGATAACACACCAATGTTTACACAAGATTGGCGGATTTCTTTGCGGCAGCTCGTGCTTCTTATATGTTGGCAACGTCATTTTGACAGGCGTCATGCCTTCTGCACACCCATGCCATCGCACATTGCTGTCACCACAAACCGTTCGAGCCTCCGTCCCTTCAACATCCCTTCAAGATGCCCTTGTTTTTGCACTTCTCCTCACCAGGTTCTATACAGTGCGCGTCGGGCAACATGCCACGGCATCAGTGCGTGCATCATGCTATGCGGCTCCAGCCGACACCATTCATGAAAGTCTCAGCGCGTCGGTTTCTCATGGCCACGTGACGGGCATAACCTACCTGGTATCCAGCCCTGGATGCCAGGCCCCAGTAGCCGCTGGCACGTCTGTCCAGCGGCCCAGCACACCCCTGACCGTGGACGTGGTGTTGCCTGTGCCGGGACCCCAGCTGTTGTCAGAACGAATCATGGCGGGCCCAGGTGAGGCGCCATGCTTTCAAGCGTTCACCGACAAACTCAATACAGCAGCTTGTGTGCTGCTTGGCATACACATTGCATGCCTTTATCCGAACAAACAATCTGAATGATTGATAAATTCAGCTCTTCCTGTTGCTTTTAATTCGTCGTCGTTCATTTGTAAAGTCACGCGCTGTTCTGCCATGCTGTGGTTGCCATGCACAGGAGGCACACAGCGAGACCCAATGCTAGGCAATGGTGGGGCAGTCAAGGGCAGTGCGGGAGGCAAGCCAGGCGGATTTGCCAACCGGCCTGTGGGCGCCATGCCTCCAGGCGATACCACCATTGACCAGGAGGGTACAGAGGGGGCTGAGGGGGCGAAGCCACCAGCACCAGAGCAAAGCTGGCTGCAGAAGAACTGGCTCTTCGTGGCAGGTGAGCATGTGCAAAGTCTGCAAGCAGGCTGTGCTGGAAGCTGTGTGGGACGCTCCAATGAAAAACGGGGTTGATCTTGCAGAGGATGCTGGCTGGTGTCAACGAGATGTAGTGCGACATGTTGGCCTCATATGCGCATGCCAATCAGAGTGTATGGTACATGGCCCGGATATCAAGCAAGCGCTGCACTGTACTGAAGCCGGAGGTGCAGATAATGACGGACTTCCTTTGGCCCAGCACCCCCGGCCTTGCTTGCTTGACCCTGCAGGTGGTGTGATGGTTGCTCTCAACGTTCTGACGGCGTCCTCAAGGCAGGCTCCGGCCGCTGGGGGTGCAGCACCCGCGGCCGCCGGGGGCGCGGCCCGCAGATGATCAACTGTGGCTGGCTAACTATGTCATGCCACTTTACCTAGCTGCCTCTTGCTGATGTCAGCCTGTGCGTTCACAGTGATTGATTTGAGAGGACGTTCCTGGTGTGCTCATTACGTTTAGGGTGCCGCAGCGGATCCCCTTTACAGAATGACTGTGCACATCTGCTAGCCGGTAGCCAACGCTGGCTGGGTAACTGACATGACATCGTTGATGTCCCCACCTTGTAAAAGAGATTCCGGCCGCAAACCGCAGTCATCCAACCCGGCTTTTGTTGGGCCATCAGCCAATCACCTCTTTGAGGCCTCTCTGCTGCACTCCTGCGTGTATAGACAGGACAGGTGTGTGCTGACAAGAGTAGGGATTTGCTAGTGTTGGCTGATCTGACAGGCTCAACACCTCTGCAGCCTGTGACTCATTCCTTTTGTATCTTTATCCTGATCATAACATGTTCAGCAGCGACACTCAGAGATGTTCTGATACGGCACGAGAAAACCGACGCTGAGCGCGTGACCGGTCTGCGCTGTCGCGATGCTCAGATGCTTATGGTTTGCCGAACTGACTTGTTCCTTTGCATGCGACGCGCTGCACGGCACATGCAGCGCTCCAGCACGGACAAACCTACCTGCATGCCCAGTCACCCACCATGCTGAGGAGATTTGTCTTCAAGCGCTGCCTGCTTCTGTTCTGCTTATTTGCTCTGCTGTTAATATCTGGCGCATCTGCAGCTCAGAAGCGCAGCCCTTCACAGCGCAAGCCTAACCGGCAGAACAACAAGGCACCTAAGGGCTCGATTTCAGACAGGGAGTACACAAAGCGAAGGACAGCCTGCACCAACGTGGTTGCCCAGGAATGCGTGGACAAGGAGATTGATCTTGAGAACTGTGTCATGAAGTGAGTAGGCAGCTTCCAAGCTCAGCAGTACTCCAGTCCAGCAAGCGTTGAAGTGCACCCATCGCCATCAGGGCTCTGGAGTCAATTTCATTCTACATGAACTGTCATGAATGCATGTTGTGCTACATCAAACATGTCAGCTGGCACCCCAGCCAGTGCAGCACGATACCATGCACTGACAAAGTGGAGCTCCAGGGTCGGCGGACGCAAATGTTGTGCAGACGACACCGTACAAGGTTCCCCACTGTTGAGTACAACGGTGCAGGCACTGCACACTGCTGACAGCCAGTCAGGAGCTTGGGAGCTGCTAGCTATGCTGAAACGTGCTGCTTGCATGCAAGGTCACTGTGCACGCAAAGTCATTGTCTGCACTGCTGTGCTGCTGCACAGGTGCATATCACAGAGCTGCTATGACAAGACTTTCCCTGAACCGTTGGAGGAGGGCGAGGTGGCCTTTGAGAGGACCAATCGCTTCAAGCGCTGCGCCAAGGAAGACCTAAAGGCAGCCTACAGGCGCGGTGAGACGCTCTAATGCGCATGCACACCATGTCAGGGACCAGGTGCATCGACCTGCAGCAGCAACTTAGGTGCCGAGGTGCAGCAGAGTAAACACACATAGGCTGCCCAGAGCTCAGCGGGGTCACGACATTACACACAGGCACAAGCGTTGCAGTTCTTCAGTCATCAGGGGATTAGCATCAATGTTTGACTGTGATTGCAATCCGTTGCCGGAAAAAAGATGTTTGCCAGTTCTGGGACAATTGCCTGGAACAACACTGGAACCAGTGTAGCAACAGGGAAAAGGGGACGACCTCAGGGGATTGGACTGTGGACGTGGAAAGAGATAGTGAATATGGACATGGGAGCTTTGGTACCGATACCATTCGCGTATTGTGAAGAGAACCCAGAAGGGCATTTTGGGTTGCGTCTCATTGACTGGTACACTATCTGGTCTGGACAAGTCAGTTTGGTGTAGAGGGCTGTCAATATCTGGAGTTCACATGTGGGCCCTAGTGATTGTAGCGCTTTTTTTTCATGACCAACTACAGGGGCTGCATGGTGCCCATGACAGCACGCATGTGAGCAGACACAATTCCGAGTAGCTGCCACATGCTTGTTGTGGCCAACCTGTGTCCGGCCCCAGAGCCTGTGAAGCCTCATTACTGCGCTTTTACGCTTAAGCCAGTGCAGCAACGAACTCGGACGTCACTTTGTTTTTTTGCTCATTACGTTTATGGTGCCGCAACGAATCCCCTTTACAGAAAGACTCTGCACAACTGATAGCCGCATGTAGTCATTTGCTCACGTCATCTGTGTGGATGTGCGTCCTGGTGTGCACCCCCTCGTTGTAACCGACTACACGCGGTTGAGGAGAATGTTTGCCAGTTCTGGGACAATTCCTGGGAATATCGCCCGGAACGACTTCTGGTGCTGGGTGTTGTAGGTGCAAAGTGTGACTAAGTATACTGTGGTGTGTGCGGTTGTCACAGGGGCTGTGGTCAGACTGTGTGTGTCAACAAAACATATGTGTGTGTTTGTCAATCGCACAAGAGGGTGAACGTCGCGGGTTGTGGTAGACGGTGCATTGCCACTTCTGGGACAGCAAACTAGGAGATAGGAACTACAGTGTCAAAAGACTCGTTTGCATTTGATGGTGATGTGCCGACCCAGCTTCTGGCCAGCTTCCCGGGAAAAACCTTCCGTCATCTCCGACACTGGATACCTCTCGACACTGTCTCAGAACTGGCAAACTTTTTCCCCCACAATGTTTAGTGGCTAAGAGTAGGATGCTCGCTTGATGAATGTTTGCCCAGGACAAATCTGACAGTACAATCAACTAGCCTCTCAGCCACCCCGTAGGATAGTAACCAATTGGCTCAGCACTTGATGCTCACCACAGCATTGCAAAAGCATAGAGACAAGCACACACAAGCACACAAACACCATCTCCAGCCGCGTGTCATCAGGCACCTGGACCCCTCGCAGCTCTGGCGCGCATGGCTGCCGCAGTGTGGGCTGCCAGCGACAAGGAATTCTCAGCCGTAAGCGCTGTTGACGGTGCCATGGCCGCCCCGCCAGCACTGCCCACTCGCACGATCTTAAAGTCTGACGCCATGTTAAAGGTCATGGGTTCAGGCAGCACCCCAAACATGCTGTTTGTGCCACGGATGCTTGCGCCCGGGGCTGCTCCTCTCGTCTGCGCAGCGGCGACGTAGTCAGCTAGGCCTCCTACCTGCGCTCCACCAAAGTGCGTGGTTGGCAGCTGCAGACCTATGCCCCCGCCGTCTGGCATGGTCAAGCCACCAGATAGCACGGCACTGGTGCCAATGGCGCGCTGTGCGTACTGTGTGGGCAATGTGCGCTGTGCGTTCTGCGACTCCCCTGCAAACAGCGAGCGTAAACAAAATGTTGCATGTTTCAGGCCTTGGTTTGCAAGCAACTCAACGTGTCGCTGTACTCGGCGAACATGCACGGCATGAGCGAGGGCAGTACATGAACGTGGAGTGCGGAGATGTCTGTGCAGCTATCGGTTGACTTGCCGTACACACATACCCGAACCAAGTGCACCTGCACTGTTTTCTGAACCTCTGTGACGTAGCGCAGAAGCACTCTGTACACGCACAGTATGTACGCAGCAATACTGCAAATGACAACTCAATAGGCTGCGCAACTCGCTCACCCGACTGCCTGACGCCTGCCGGCATGTTGACGCCGGGACCTTGCGGCGGTTTGGTGGCACTGGCGCTCGGCGTGAACGTCATCATGCTCGCAGACGAGCGGCGCATTGCAGCATAGGACGGCAGGGTCAACTGTTCGTCAAAGTTTGACACAGGAATGGCGGAAGAGGCGGGTGGACGCCGTGTTGGGCTGGCTGGACTGGCACGATGGTGCTGTTGCAATGAAGGCTGCGGCTGGTTTTGCTGCTTGATTAGATCTGCATTTGGCAAGTCAGTAAACAAACTCCTGCTTGGATTCTGCAGTTGTGTGGTGGCCTGGCTGCTGGGCGCTTGCTGCTGCTGCTGAGCCCCGCCTCGTAGCAACGACTGGTGCAGCAACGCAGCAGGCCCATCAAGAGGAGCATGCGTCGCCTGGTGTTTGTTCATGACAGGCAGGCCACTGGACGACGTGCGAAGAAGCTGGTGCATCTGTGTCTGCAGGCTGCTCAGCAGGCTACTGGCATGCTGTGTGAAGTCATTCAGCTCTGATCGCAGACGTGCCTGCTCTGCTTGCAGCTGGCCTGTCACCTGCTTCAGGCCTTGCAGCTCCTGAAGGACCTGGGGTGTGAGCCCTTGCTGTTGGTGCTGCTGCTGTGCGGTGAGATGCCTCACAGTGGCCTCTAGCCTCTCGACCTGCCCCTCAAGGGCCTGCTGCTTCGCCTGCACCGCTGCCGCTGTTGCTGCTGCAGCCAAGCCAGCAGCGCTCTGGCTTTCCCCACCGTTCGTTGGAGCGCCACTCTGCAGCTGCTGCCCTGCACTGTGCAGACTCGCATCGTTCTCCATTGGTTGCTGTGGCTGTGTGACATTCGTTGGTGCAAAAGAATCATGGCGGCGTGTCTTGGCAGCGGGTGGGGAAGTGATGTCAATGCGCGAAAAGCAACCAAGCGTCGCGTCGAGCACATCATCACAGTCATCCAAGAGTCTTTGGACTCCGTGTGAGGGATCTCTCTCAGGGATAGTGGTTGGTATTATGGCTGTCTCATGTGCCAATTGGCTGGTTGCAGCGGTCTGGTCTCCGCGCCATGTGTCACTGACCAACCGCTCCTCATGGTTGCCAGGAGCAGGTGACTTGAATGTGCCATCTGGGGTTGTGTTTGAGGCTGGTCTCTGCAGCAGCTTGAGCACTGCACCATAGTTTATGGCAGGGGAGGTGGCTGGCTCAGGGCTTGGCTCGCCTTGTGCAGGTGCTGGCGTGGCAGTGGAGAGTGGTGGTGTTGACGCCATGTATGACTGCCCCTGGGCTGTCCCTGCGCGTACGTCCAGCATGCCGAACAATTCTACAGTGGTGCACAGCGCATGACACACATGCACAGACGTCAGGCGCAGCATCGCTGCTGCAGACCTGTCACATGATGCTCTTCTGTCATGACTACTTCGAAGTTGCACTGTGAAACACAATTTTGCAACAGCTGACCAGTTGTTGACTGCACCGTCTTGCACAGAGCCACATTGAGCAGGCCTTGCACAAGTGTGAAATGCATGCATGAAAACTTTCTGCAGGCAGCGATGCTATCCGTTAATGTTCTGGAGATGCGTGATGAATGCAGCCAGGGGCAGGTTTTGAGCTCTCAGATGACTGGCGATACTGACATCAACCCAGGTACATCTGCACTGGCAGCAAGTCCAAAGTAGTACCCGGACAATGTACTCACAACCAGGTGACAACCTAGACGTATACTTGCCGTCCATTGACAGGCGAATCCCATCCACGGTGACAATGTTCTTGGACACGCGCTGTTGCTTGCGCCTTGCCTGCGAGCGACAGTACAACACAGGTGGTACTTCTTGTAGCCAACGCTGGCTGGGTAACTTGACCTGTAATCACGACATGACGTCAGAGTGAGGTCAACGCTTGCGTGTGAACTGTCAAACTGTGAGTACTAGTGTATGAAGCCAGGTCTTGAAACTGAAAAAGAGAAGACATTGGCTGGACTACATTGCATGGCCCAACTACCTAGCCTAGTCTGTCTGCAATTTATACCCCACTGCACGGTCTGGCCATAAAGCAAAATGAGCCGGACTGTTCGTGCATGGCATGTGCACCCGGATGTAGTGTAGATGACCAGGCTGCCTCACTCACAATCTGTTCTGGCGTGGCCTTGTACTTGCTGAGGTCTCCATTGGTGTCCTGCAAATGGTTAAGGCAAGCCAGGCCAGAGGCTTGTGGGCAGGCTGGGTCAACGCCAACTGAAAGGCGGGACAAGGCCAGGTCGCAGTATGTTGAATGACAAGTCAGTTACAAGCGCAGAGCCTTTCACTCACATCCCAAGCAGGTCGCTCAGGCTCCTGTTTTGCACGCTGTCTCCCGCTTGTCGGGGTAGCACTGCGTTTCCCTTGCGGCCGTGGCGTGGACACACTACGCTTATTGCTGCGATACATTTCCAGGAGTTGTACAAGTTGTACAAGGCAGTCGGCTAGCTCACGCAACTGGATGCTTTGCTGTGCATTTTTCCCTTCAAAATCGTCCACGTGCTCTGAAGGCGTTTCTAGATTTTTGTTGCACATTTGCAATTTGCAGGCAGGAGCAATGTGCTTGCCCAGGCCACAAGATGCAGAAGTGCACTAGGCTCCCGCGGCAGCGACCCCAATCTGTGGGCGCTTTTGAGCACCGACATTGCTCGCATCATGTGGCTGGATGGCCAATGGTTGCTCCAAGACAAGCAATCTATGCCCACATACCTTCCATTAATTATCATCCGTCCATCACAACCCGTTCAGGTCTTGTAGATGCAGCCAGCACTCCAGCAGCAGCTCAGGCGTCAAACTTGGACCTACCCTATGCTCAAAAGAAATGGATGTGGAGGGGCCACACAATTGGCTACGCAGTGAGTCTGCATGTGGCGCAAAGCACGATCCAGCGCCCAACCATAACCAAAGGCATCATGATGAGGCGTGTTGTCCAATGCTTGTGTACAGACTGCGGGCTGCGGAGATCCCATTGTGCTTGTCCATGGCTTTGGTCTTTCCTCCGGACACTACCGTAAAACAATAAAGGAGCTGTCTAAAACTTACAAGGTCAGTGTCCTATTTCAGGTCAAGACCGTCAGCGGCTGTCATTTGCCAGCAAGACTTTGCCACTTCGGCACCTGGCTCTGCTTTGCAGATTCAGGACAAGGCTTTTTTTTCCCAATTTTCATCCTCCTGTGAGTGGCTGCAGGTGTACGCTATTGACTTGCTGGGGTTTGGGCGCTCATCTAAGCCTATAATGCAGTATACCATGGAGGTGAGCAGTCAGGTCCTATCTTGCAAGAACCTTGTCGAGCTGCATGCACGCATCATCAGATACCTGAAACTGTTTGCATAGATTGCAGACTGCCTGTGGCTATGCAGAACCAGCACGGCAACGTGTACATCCCCTCTAAGACTGTCCATGGTTGGGCCGCCACAGCAGTGATTTTCCCTTACCTTGACCCAATAACTGGATGCTCATGCATCAAGTTTACCCTGAATGCCCTGGTTGGATATTCTAAGCAACACAGACCTAACCAGCAGCTGCCTTGCCATCCTGCAGTTGTGGCGTGACCTTGTGATGGATTTTCTGGCTGAGTTCACATCAGGCACTCGCACCACACTCATCGGCAACTCCATTGGCGCCCTGACATGCCTCATGGTGAGGACTCCCGAAGCAACAAGACAGAGCGGCAAGGCGCACTTGCAGTTGCCACCAAGCAAAAGAATGGGTTGCAACCTTGTGCTGGTTCAGATTTGAGACAATGTTACTGGGCAATGAACGCACTGGCTGGCTGTCCATGGTTGGGCGGCTGGGTGACGAGGAACATCTAAAACGGCTGCAGCCTAATGGTGTGTGTTGCAGCCGCTCCGTCATGGTTCAGCACACAATGGTAATTGAACTGCAGGTTGCAGCGGATGCACCGGCACACACTATCCGAGGGGTGGTGCTCCTCAACAGCGCTGGAGCCATGAATAACAAGGTGAATGGCAGAGCACAGTGAGTGGCAGTCACGCCCAGGGGAGCGCCCAGGGGAGCACGGTGAGGGAGCACGGTGAGGGAGCACGGTGAGGGAGCACGGTGAGGGAACACGGTGAGGGAGCACGGTGAGGGACCGGGTCACCAACATGGGACCCGTGAAACTGCACGTGGTGGGCGTGGCAATGTATGGGAAAGTTATATGTGGTGGTGAGGACAGGGTTGATCAACAGGGCCAAGATATGGCTATGTCCTACCCGGGTGCATGCTTCAGGGTACCTGAGAGGGGAGTCATGTGTGCACATTCAGCTCCTGCTGAGGAACTTGCCCTGGCCAGTGCCACTGCTGCCCTGAACATCATGTATGCATGCCATCTTCCGCTGCCTTGGTCAGTGCCATTGCTACGAACGCTAGCACTGGTGCCCCATGAGCTTTGGCCGTTGTATGTGCAGGAAGCAAGTGACAATGGTTCCAATAAAGTTCTGGCAGCAGCATTTTCATTGCCAGCAATCCGCAATGCCAGCTCAAGCAGTGCAGCTACACAGTGGTTGACAGCCCTGCGCCCTACCTTCCTCTGTGCAGGGTGTGCTGGGCGACTGGCGCATCATAGCACTGTACCCGGTGTTCCTGTTCATAGACTTCTTGCTGTCGATACCCGTGGTGAGCCAATGCATGCCCTGAGCCTTAGCCAGGGCCGGCCTCCTGGTAATGGCATAACCAAGCACCCATGGTCCCCACGCACTGACCCTGTGCTGACGATGGAATCATACCAGTGTATACTAGGAGGGGAAGCTCAGCTGCAGAAAAAAGGAAGTTTGCCAGTTCTGGGACAATTCCTGAATGGTGTTCTGGAGCTGGGTGGGACGTGAGCTGATCTGTTGTGAACCAGTGTCATGTGGGACTGAGATGTGTTGATGGTGGGTGAAGTGGTAGGCGATATGGTGTGTTGCCAGTACTGTTGGTGGTGGCAGGTCTGTTCTTTTGTGACCAATGAGGCAGTTGAAGACCCACCACTGGGCGAAGGGCAGGCGCCGCCGCATCCTCCGTCCCCGCCGGACACAGAGGCAGAGAATTGGCAACAGGCTGTGGGACATCTACGCGCATAACATACGAATCTGCTCAAGAGAGTGAAGCAACTGGAACAGTTGGTGGTGACTGACATCACAAACTTCTGAAGCCGGTATGCCATAATGGCAGACATGACCCATCACGCTAACCATTTTCAGACAATGTGTGACAGCGGTTCTGGTTCATGACTTAGATAACATGTCAAGAAGTTGTTTGTCCCAGAAGTGGCACTACACTGTCCGGGAGCGCCCTCAAAGTCTCCCACTTCAAAACACACGCAGTACAAACGTGAGTCACACAAGAATTGTCCTAGAATTGGCAAACTTGTTTTTTGCAGTCCACGGGTTTCACATGTTGGTCAGTGTGTGGGCAAAGGTCTGCCCTGAAACCTTGACTGCGAGTCAACCTAACCTGCAGGTCGCCAAAGCCATCTTTGACAGTGCACGCAAGAAGGACAACATCAGATCGGCTCTCATACAGGTCTACAGGTAGGGAGGACGAGACGACTGAACCCAATGTGCAGTGCAGCCATGAGTCTTGCACCCAGCACTCAATTCATTGATCGGTGATGCCCTATCTCTGGCCTTGTTGAGGCTCTTCACATCTGTATAACCTTGAAGGCATGCAAGCATGTCATGCTCCATGCCATGGAAGTTGTGTGTGGATACAGATATACTTATCTGCATGGCTGCAGCAACAAGGAGGCTGTGACAGACGAGCTGGTGGATCTGGTCCACGCACCCTCCAGTGACGCCAACGCAAGGGAGGTGTTTGTGTCCGTCATATCAGGTGCGCAGGGGGCAGTGGTGTAGGCACAGGTTGAAAGGCGATGGTGTATAATCCCAAGTAATGAGTATTTGCTTGAGGCAGTGCCAAGCACTGTGTGAAACATGATACAGCTCACATGGTCTTGTTTGATCGCATGTCTTGCTGGCAGTCTTATGACATTCATCTTCTTGGCAAGTTCGATATGCTTGTGTGTTGATTCCGAATCAGTTATTGGCAGGGCCCAATCATCATCTGACCGTGTCCTTGGTCTCACCTGCAGGCCCTCCCGGCCCCAGCCCCTTCACTCTGGTCCCCCGCATCACCGCCCCCATCCTGATCTTGTGGGGCGATGCCGACACGCTCACCCCCCCGGATGGGCCCCTGGGCCGGTACTTCCAGGTGGGTGATGAAATCACGTGTTATGCTGCTACAGAACAACAGTTAAATGTACTGCATATGCAGCTTGTCAAGGAGTGCTTGCATAGGGTTGGACGGGCAGCCGAAACAGGACTAAAACTCCAAAGCATCAACGCCAATGTGTGAGCAAATGTGTGAGCCACTGACGCGAGCCACTGACACCTTGCCAGCATGCTTACATGCAGGAGCTGCCCAAACGGCGGCATGATGCGACATTCAAGTTCCTGGCAGGTGAGACACCCTGAGCCACGCACTGCTCGCGAGCATGGCCCACTGAAAAGTGGCACAATCCTTGCGGTTTCCAGCCCGGCCATTTGGCTTATTCAGCTCGGTTTTCTGACAGGCTGGCAGCAACTGTCCTGCAACCGCTAACGATTCGCCGCTGGGCCTGTGCAGGGGTTGGCCACTGCATGCATGACGACAGGCCCGAGCTGGTGCATGCCGAGCTGCTCCCCTGGTTGAGCCAACTGCACGGCGACAGCAGCATGGCATGTGCAAACGGAGAACAGCAAGGTGCCAGCTCATCTAGTACGTGATCACCATGCTTATGATGCTGTCATGAGGCTAGCAGGTGCTCACATGGTCTTGTGAAGACAATTGTGTCCAAATTACGTTTCTTGTTTAGCGTTGTGCAACAGACGATTGTGTATGCATGTATCTGTAGGGTTATGCCAGCATCACTAGTTTTTGCTGGTGCAACCAACAGCCGCTTGCCACGGATGACTGTCGTGGCTTTGCATTGAGCAATTGAGCCTGAGGTGCCCTTGGTGCTGCAGCTGTGTGAGCATGGAACTATGTTCGTTCACCGCTTTTGAAGGCAGGGCTGATGTTGCTGAGGCGTTTGTATTCTAGATGGGGTGGACGTGTTCGTATGTAACGTGTGGCTAGCCCTGGCTCCATCGGGGGGTGGCGTCTGCCCTTCGTCCAGTGGAGGCTCTTCTGCTGCTTCGTTGAACATAGTGCGCCTCTTCTTCCTCGATGATTGCTGACTGCCCCCTCCATGGGTGACGCATGTGTCTATCGCTGTGTCTATCTGTACTGCTGATTCAAATTGCCCACACTGTCCCAGTACTGTTAGCGCACCACGTCTACCTTAGTATATTGTTTCAATCACAACACCTCTAGATTAACACACCCAGCCCTGCTGTCAGAGAGTTGTACACACATAGCAAGTTGTGCAGGAGTCCAAAACTGCGAGCTGTACATAGCAAGTTGTACTGCGGGAGGATGGTGGCAATGGCCGGACGGCCCCTCACCCCGGCTGAATGTAATTGAGTACATCGTGCCTTTCAACACTTGTGTCATAGCCGTTTGTGTCCGTGTTGGAATGGGTTGAAGTGCTAGACGTCTGTGACAGATCGTTCGCCTGTTGGACGCCAATGTGATGCTTACAAGGAGGAATGTGGAGAGGCCACAATCGGCTACGCAAGGTGTTTGCATGCGGCGCAAAGCATGATCAACAGTCCGGGAACCTTAACTTGGTAGCATCACATTGAGGGAGTGCACACCAGGAAGCACGTCCACGCGAATATCGAATTTGCTATTATTCAACACCACATTTTATTATTTTTTAACCAATATCCATAGCCGCATTCTCAGTGAGGACCCCCAGCACGCCTTGCAGGGCTCTAGATAAGGAAATTCAGTGCTGGCGTGGTCTGTTTTCCATGCAGCGCATGATGCACCCGGTGCGGAGAGGGCCTCTGTGCTGAGAAACACCCTTACATTATTACAAATACGGCTGCTCACGTGCCAAAGTAAAATTGGTCTTAGGAGCTGCCGTGTCATGACAGAGTAAGGTCAGGGTCAGGGCCACGGTCAGCTCACAGACATGTCACACGCAAGCGTTACACTCATTCTGACGTCATGTCGTGACAACAGGTGAAAATGATCCGTTTGATCAGTATCTTTAAGTTACCCAGCCGGCGTTGGCTATCAGAATTGGGATCCGTCACAGAGTTGCAGCTGTAACAGCCGTGGCAGTTGTACACGTCTGTGGACTCCATCACGCTTTGACTCCCAAGTGCGGTTATTGCAGTTGGTTGAGGTTTTGGTCTTGCCGAAGTTTTCGTCCTTACTGTTCATTGGTACTTGTGCAACCAATACACCAGGCAGTCTGGTGCAGTTGTTTGTATCGTAGAACCCTAGGTTTTCATCGTACGGTCGAACCCTAGCCATAGCCACTTTTCATTCAGAGTCCAGTCTCCAGCATGCCTCCTACATCCACAGGCCCACCGGCTACTTCCTACATGGACCTATCAGCATCCCAACTGAACGAAAAGATTGCGGAGCTCAGGTCTTTGGAGGACATTAAAGATGATGAGGTCTTCATGTCGCGCCTGACGGCCTGGAAACAGCGCAATCCAGGCCAGGCGCTTGGCATCGCTGAACATATGGCCAAGCAGTCGGACCAGTTACGGGCCGAGATACTCGCCACTCCCTTGCCACACAGCAATCCAGGCCCTGCTGGCTTTGTGCTGCCGCATGCTGCCCGGCTGAGCCTGACACTGCTTCAGATGCGCTGCGCGATGCGCCAAAGGAGCATACAGCGGCGCTTGGGAACACTGCAGCAGGCAAGTAGAGAGTAACAACCCTAGTCTTCAGGCCTTCATTTTTTAAGGCTTCCATTCCTTCGCGTGGCCGATGCCCCATGTCGTCGGGCCTCTGCCGTTTCTGTGCCAATTCAGACGCTATTCCCCAATGTCTGCGCCTCGCTCGGTATTTTTAGAAATAGTTGCGTGTGCTTGTGTCCTGCAGGGCGTTGCCGAGAACACCCAGCAAGCTGCAGGAGGCATACCTCAGCAGGTGAGTGATACAAGATGACAAGCCTGACAAGATTGAGAGACAACGCCGCGTTGCCGGACCCCGCTTCCTGTTGTGCTTTGCAAGTTGTCGCACCGCAAGATGGTCGTCCGCAACTTTGTGAGCCGTGCACAGCTTCGCGATGCCCAGGCACGCAGGCTGTACAGCGCTGCGCCATCACAAGGAAACGCGTCTCAAGAAGAAGAGTCAGCCCCAGTTTTGTAGGTTTGAATACGGCTCAAAGATCAGAGGATGTCGTCGAGTTTGCGATCTCTGTTGTGATGCGTTACGTTGTCTTGATCACCTGGGCGTTGTCAATTATAGATTAGTACGCGATAACGTTGGCTGCCCCGACTAAGTTCATGCGGTCCGTGCACATCACCTGTGCGCGATTTTGCATTGCACTGCGACTGCGGTGCGCCACTCATCATTGCGTTCATTCAACCACACTGGGATGGTGCCACTCAAAGCGGCATCTAGACCGGGTACAACTTGCCCGTCATGGCAAAAGGCGAGTAACGGTATGCCAGCTGAATGCCAACAATCCCCCGCCCTTCCCGGCTTGTATGTGACATTTGGATATGTGCACATAAATCCAAAGTTGTGCGTTTGACGTCATCGCTGTCAGTCAGTGTTCGCTACCTCACTATAGTACTACCTTCTGTGTTTGTGACTGGAAACCAATGTGACCAAAACGTACTGTTTTCGCTTGTGCCACGTGGCTGTCCTCCTGATCCACACATAGTAGGTACTGCATCCAAGTAACGCGTGCTTGCCATGAGTTGCGCGCAGGCTGATGCAGGCACCCAGGGCTGGCTAGAGAGGGCTTGCAGCCGCAGGATACACGCAACTGCAGGTGGGTGGCTGCAACTGCTGATGGAATGCAGGGGTAGACTTTGCCTATCAGTCTCAGCACGCTGACAGTTGTATTGTTTGAACCCTGCAACTACCATCAGTGTTGTATACAGACAAGTCAACTAGTTCATCCTTGCAGGTGAAGCTGCAATGCGCAATTGTGTTCCAGCTGCAATTGTGCATGCAGGGGCCGAGCAGGGCTGCAAGGGACAGCCTGTGACGACGAGCCTTGGAGCAAACTTATCAGCGGATGCTTCCAAGAAGCACACCGTCCGTTCAGGCGGTGAGCGTTTAGTGCATCAGAAAATGCAGTTATTGATACTTAGGCAACTACAAGACGGAGAACCTAGAATTGGCTCATGCCTGGAGTGTTGATGCATGCCCACTGGCCATTGCATGCCCACTGGCATGTTGGTCCTTTACTTGCTTAAACGATCGGCCGAAGCCGTGCACCTGTCCTGGCTGATGTGTGATTACTGGTGTACCTGACCTGTGCAGCTGTATACATGAGCATGGGGGGCGGCGAGGGCATTTTTGAAACGTCAAGAGCAGCTTTCAACGACGGAGGCGGCACGACCTCAAAGGCCGCACCTGATGGGCGCCGCATGTGCGTGGGACAGTGGGTGGTGCCAAAATCAGGTAGCCTCGAGTACTGAGGCCTGCCAGCGCAGCCTGTCAAATTCTATACCAGGAAAGGCCAGTGATGTCTGCGGCTTATGCTAGCATTGCGCTCGAATGAAAAACTTGTCCACGACAATAACAGTAATTGTAATTCTTGACTTTCTTAGGACCTTCTGTCGTTGACCTTCTTGACGTTCTTAGGACCTTCATGACGGTGGCTAGGTGTATCAAAGGTTCTGAATACATGTAGGCGTGTACCTCGCTGCTGCTGATGTTGGCGCAGGTGCTTGGGTTGCAAGCAACAACCTGCCACAACAGAGGTGAGCTTGCGGCTTGTTTGTACACAGCTACGCCTGCTGCATGTTGATGCTTGAGCCATGCTTCTCAAGAGGTGCATGATGCTCGAGGATAACACAGCTTGTTGGAGTTGGCGCCTTACTCGATTACTCATCCCAACATCATCAGCAGTCTCTACCCTGTTATCAATTGCTGTTGTCAGCATTCCGAGTCTTGCAGTGGTCAGGGAAGGCGTGCACGCCCCGCCCACGTGCAGATACTGTGCGGAAACTGTGACAAGGCCACTGTGGTTATGACGTCTGACGAGGAGGATGGGCCATTGCCAGCTGCACAGAGCATGCAGGTGCTAGTTCACTCACAGGCATGATTGCACATGTGACACTCCATGCCAACAGGACGGAATAAGGTGGTGGGGTGTGCACAGTGCACTGCAGCCATCTCGCCCTAGGTGTGTGCCTCTGTATACTGTTCTGTCAACCAGGGTTCAGGCGGTACTTGGCACAAGGGGATGGGCAGCTCGTCATTTGCTACTCGTGACAAGGCCCATCCGTTTGCACACCTGAGCAGTCAGTAGGTAATTACTTGAATGGCTTCCAGGTCACTGGTAAGGCAAGCCGCGACCCTGTTTCTCTGCATGCAGAAGGGACGCGCATGCCTCGATGGTGAACATGCAGCGATGCCTGTACCTCGCGGGTTGGCATCACCCGTGTCTCCAGGGTAAGGGCAATGCCATCGCGCATGTCATGCACATGACTCAACCAGTGCGACTTAGCATCACCCAATGCATACTCAAAAGCTGGTTATGTGAGCCGATGATGCCAGCTTCAGATACGCTTCAGATGTTGTGGTTTACCACCTGCCAGCTCTTGATACGCCCTCCTTAGGAGCACAGCGTCGGGCATTCATTCAGCCTGCTTACATACCAGTCGTGACTCGTACGCCTCATATGATCCTGGCCACTGATCGTGACTCAGGCAGTATGAACATACTGCCTGCAATGCTCTGCCTCACTCGGTGGCCTCGGTGTGCACTGTGCAGCACACCCGCTGTTGTGCGCGAGGTTGGGCACCCCGTGTCCACGGATCAGCTGACAGCAGAGTTGCGATCACTGGAGGATATCGCCGACGACACCCAGTTCTTGAACCAGTTTGGCCTGTGGAAGGAGCGCAACCCGTGCGAGGCAGAGGACCTTGAGAGGTATCAGCGCATGGGTGCCGATGCATTGGACGCGTGTCTTCGCGGCAGCGGAGCCATGTTGCCGCCAGGGTCAAAACGCTTGTCGCTGCACAAGATGCGTTGCATACAGCGTCAACAGCAGATTCGGCAGCGCAAGAAGCAAAGGCGCCTGGCGACGGTAAGGTTGCACTTTACATACATAAAGCAGACAGTTCGCGATTCGGCAACCACTATGCTCACGACTTTGGACATCCGAATCATCAGTGGTCCAAGGTTAGAACAGCTATGTTGCACAAGCATCAACAGGTCTTGCAAGTGGAACAAACGCTGACACTATTAGAAGAGCATGCATAAGGCACGGTATGCGATGCTTTTTTGCAGGCTTCGCCACCTCGTGCAGTCGCTGGCAGCACCCGTCTGTCTCTGCTGAGCCTTGGTGGCATGGCCAGGACGCACGCATGGCACACCTCCCCCCGGGCTGAGACAGGCCCGGCAGCCA